>NGKF01000005.1:633948-645041 GCA_002162555.1 Monilinia aucupariae
TATCTTAGAGAGCGTTAACGATCTTGGGGGTGTGTCACGAGTAAACTGTTCGTGTATATATCGCTATGTACATATATACTTTGCGTAGAGAGTATATATACTCAATTAGCCATATGTTCGATATGGCGCGTCATTTTGACATGAAAAGAATGCAGTTGATAATATTAAAATAAAGAGCAATAAAAACCAGATCTATAATAAATAATACATTATCGTTAATCTTCTTTTTTAAATTATTCTATATGATTCTTATATCGATTTGATTATTCTTTATAAATTGCTAAAAGCGATTCTTTTTCTTCGTTTAATTTTGTATATTAAACTTGTCGATATAATATATAAAAGCATCGGCGAAGGAATTGTTTTTGCTAGAACGGTATATAATAACGAAGTTATAGTTAACTAACAACTCGGCTTATTAAATTTATCGAACATTCAAAGTTTTGGTAATTATAAAGTATTCTAAAGCTTTGTAATCTATATAAACTCGAACTTAATGAGGAGAACTAGTTAATTCTGATTTTTAATGGCCAAAAAAGTATATTATTGATAATATCTTTTTGTTATGAACTTTATAGTTTAATTTAACAAAAATCATAGTTTTGAAGAAGTATATTATAGATAACCAATCGTTATTATGCTTTTGAAAGAATACATTGGCGATTACTTTATTCGAAGTGTTGGTTTCAAATATACAAAGAAAATTGTAATCGTAATGCTGAAGCAAAAGAATGGAAATGAGCTTTTGTTTCAAAACGTTGAACATATTACGATATAAATCGTTGAAATAGAACAGAGTATTGGCTTTGGTAAGCTTTGTTAAAGGTTTGGTTATAATATTATAGTTTTTGATAAAACGATAATAGAAATTGCAAAAATCAAAGAATGATTAAATTCTTTTGACGGTTGTAAAGTATATCCAACTTTTAACTATTTCTATCTTCTTTAAATCAATTTCAACATCTTCGATAAAAATGATAAATCCGAAATACTTGGTACATTTAACATTGAATTCGCATTTCTTAAAATCAACTTAAAGGCTAGTAGTTTTGAATTGAACCAGAACTAGCTTGATTTGAGCTTAATGATCTTTTTTGTTTTTAAAGTAAATCAAAATATCGTCAAAGTAAATAGTGCAAAATATATTTAAATAATCAAAAAGTATATTGTTCATATACTTTTAGTAGATTGCTGAGCTATTTGTAAGGCCAAATGGTATAACTTTGCATTTGTAAGAATTGTAATGTATACGGAATATGATATATTCTTCAAAAGCAGAATCCATCTTAATCCAATGAAAGGCTTAACAAATGTCGAGTTTTATATAAATCTTTGTATTAATAAGATATATAAGCATCTTATTGATCAAAGGGAAAAGATATCGATTCTTGTAGGTGAAAGAGTTTAACAAACGGAAATCGATACAAAATCGGAATGCATTATTAGCTTTTTGAACGAACAAAACAAGTATTGTATAAAAAGCTTAGTTAAGCTTTATAAATCCTTTAATCAAATTATTAATTAAATATTCCTTAACGATTTTTAGTTGTTTCAACGATATCTTATAAAATGAACTGTATCTCAAAGTTTTTTCCTCTTTATCTTCCAATATAATTTTGTAATCGTATGGATGGTAAAGTGATAATATATTCGAATCGACCTTGAAAAAAGCCTTTTAGAAAGCCTTGTATACCAGAGAAATTGAAGATTCTTTATTAACAACAACAAAAACATTGTTCAAATATAATTAAGATTCAATATACTAATAAGCGTTTATAACGGTTAAAAGTTGATCTTTTTGATTTTGTTCTTATCAACGTTTTTGTATAACAATTTCGATATTGTTAAAAGTAATAACGAAAAGCTTATCGTACTTATATCTTTTACACAAAAGTTCGAATTGTATGAATATAAAAGTATAAATATTAATAATATCGAATAGAAGATAAAGTAGCGATTTATAGAGTTTCTATGGCTTTACAATGCAAACTTTTTTAAACAATTGTTAAAAAACTTTTTCAAATGTTTATTGAAAAAAAAAAGGAAAAGAAGGGTTGAGTTTCTTCGCAGATATAGAGTCGAAGGGTTATACCGTAGATATAATGATAAATTTGAACTAAACGTTTTGTTGTTACTAATAGATATCAAATTTGTTGTTTCTTCGATTAACGTTTTATTGTGCGAATTGGTTAATCTTTTTCTATTTCAAATCATTTTTCGAAAGCGATAGGTTCTGATTCAAAAAGTATGTAAATAATTATTCTAAAGGCTACTTAAAGTATTAATTAAAACAATTAAACTTTGTTCGCGATTTTGAAAACCATAATTTATTTAATATAATATTGTAAAAACCTAAATCTGTAATAAAAAATGGAACAAATGATTACTTTCAACCATCAATTAAGAGATTAAAAAAAGTGTAATAAATGATAATATAACCTTACACACCATTGTAACTTTTAACGCTAATAAAAGTTTCAAGTAAATAATAACATAATTTAAACAATAAAAATAAAAAAATAAAAAGTATAGTATTAATAAAAACGTATCCGTTTGTTTTAGAGTTAAGGAAAACATTCGATTTGAAGAAATATTCGTTTTTGGAAAGGATATAAAATAAAGTTATAATCTAATTTTCCATTAGTTTGGTTAAATCGAAGAATCGTATGTTTTTGATAGCATTTAAGAAAGAGTTTTTGTTTAAACGTTTGCTTTTAAATGGGTGTTTTCCGTTTAATGCATTGATTTAACGTTTTCAATGTATATCTAAGGATCAAAATGATTTTCAGTATTATGGAAGTTTTCAAAGGATTTGTTATCGATAACGATAACAAAGTTAATAAAGATATCCGCCTTTATCTTATAAAAACTTACTTGTAACATTTGAAAACGAACCTTAAAAGCAAAAAAAAAACAGCGTTTCAAGTAAAGATTCTAGGAATTGAACTTTTAAAAATTCTAGTATATCTTGTTGAGATGTTATATAACGGGTAAGATAGTTTAAACTAAGCATATTGAATTGTATTAATGCTAGAATAATTAGTGCTTCGATTTGTTTAAAAAAGATGAGTTAATATTGTAATGGATGATCTTTTGGCAAAAGCAAACTTTTAAAGAATATAATATTTGTTTCTTTTTTATATAAAGATTTTGTTCTTATTAACTTTGATTAGTTTATTGATTAACTCTTTCGTAATAAAACAATTATTCTTATAGAAAACTACGATTTAAACTAAATAATCGAAAATCTTGTTTTTGAAATCCTTGAACAATTGAATATTATCAATAATTTTAGTTTAGGTTACCAAAAGTTTGAAGATTTTATATTATTCCAAAAAATAGCTATATTAAGTGAAAGGATTATTGAATATCTTTCAATAATTATATTAAATACAAATACGCTCAACCTCTACAAAATTATTGTAAATTGCGATTAGTTGATGTATTAGTTCTATACCAATAAAACGAAAAACTTGTATATACAATGTATAAAGATGCTTTTAAGCTTCTAACTCTGTCTGGTCCATAACGTAGGCATATTAGACCGTCTCTAAATCGAAAGTATTAATATATAGATCGAAACATTCAAAAACAAATATACTTCATAAACTTATTCAGGGTTCTATATTATTGCTCAACTTTTTAATAAAATTAATTACTTTGAAATGATATAAACAAATGAAATAAAAGAAATATAAAAGGTTTGAAAAGTTGTATTTACGGATAGAGGATCGATTACTTTTAATATAACGATTATTATTAGATTTAAAAAGCAAAAAGTTAAAGGTAAAGCTATTAAAGTTATTAATTTGTAATCTTCTCAAAGTTTTCTTACAATTTTTGCAAAATTAACATTGTTTTTTTACAATAAAATATTGATCAATTTCAATAGAAAAAAGAATTGTTTTGGGAAGAAAAGGGTTGAAAAAAGAAGTAATAAAAGCAATGCTATATACGATCTTATTGTATAATTGTTCAATTTCTATAGTTTAAACAAAAAGAACTTTTCGTATAGTGTATTTGCTTTTGTAGTTCTAAAAATCGAAGATATACAAAATAAAATCGCAAAAAGTATTTTTTAAAATAAAAGCAAATCGTAAAGAAAGTATTACTTTTTGTTTTGTTTCTTTACTTTTTTCTCAACTTTGATTTCGAATAATTATATTAAAAATAAGACTAAAAGTAAAACAAAAAATTAATGATACAGATGTAAAGTTTACTAGCGCAATATCTTAACCAGGAAATGTAATGGTATTAATATTGAACTTATCGGAAAAAGAACAAAGTATATCGAAGAGAAGAGAAGAGTAGAAGAACTTTCGAAAGTAATAGAAAGTATATTGCTATTAGATTAAATTTAATATTGATTTTTTTCTTATAAGTAAACGATCTTATTGCTTGAAAGCGTTTTTAAAAAGGTATTATTAAAGAAGATATTCTTTTAAACAATTATTAAATAACTAGAACGATTTGATATTTGAATAATAAATAATGTAATATTTATATTGTAAAAAAGCTGTTTAGAACAAGATTAATAAAGTTTTTAGAATTTATTATTATTTGATTATATTATAAAGAAGAGATTGTTATATATATATAAATCGTATAGACAAGACACATACATAGCACATGCTCGCTAATCGAGCATGTGAGCTGTGACGTCGTACATGTGTACCGAAACGTCTGCCATGTCAGCCGGGCAACGGAAGCGTGATAATTGCTAGCCGAGATTATACGCGTTGCTATTAATAACATATATATACAACAATAAACATTTATATCGATAACTTATACAATGCAATTTTGTTATTTATGTATTTCTTTTGTTATATTGTAGATCAATAACGTTGTTGTTGCTTTAAAGGGTATATTATAGGATATAATTATCCTTAGTATTATTTCTATACTTTTAATATATTCTTTACTTTTCTTATTTATTTGTATTTGAGTATACTAGCTTTATTACAATAAAGACTACGTATCCTTTATCAAAATAATACTTTTATCGAAGCATTATTACTGCTTTATATTATATTTATATATAGACCTTTAGCTATTAGAGTTTGAGATCAAATTAATCAAGCTTTTCTTTATTATATGAATCTAGTTCTTACTATCTACACTATTAAACCATACTTTTGTGTTGTCTCTCGATTCCCACTACCGTGACTTATATCATACTATCGCATGATAATAAATAAATAAATAACAGCGCGCATGTGCGCCGGAACGGCGGCTATGCCGCTCAAACGTCGAAATCGTGACATCAACCTTCTAAAAATTGGCCTATTCCGGAACGTTTTTCTACATCAATCAAGTAATTTTAAATTGAAATAAATAGTACAATCTATTCTTTAAGACTTTGTCATCAAATTGGTATTAATATTAATAGTTTTGAATCATATTTGATGGAATTGTGGTGGAGTTAAAAGGGGGAGTTTTAGACATTTAACACTATTTTGAAGTTATTCGCGTTTTTGATGGTGCATCTCTTATCATTTAGCCGAGTACTCCCGTGATGAAGTGAGACACCCGGAGCTCGCATCAGAAGCTTACATCCTCTTGATATTGCATGAGAACATACGGCTGGTGGGCCCGACAATAGCTTCTTTTTGCTGAGTACATTCTATTGGCCGCGGCAGATGTGCTAATGTACATGTAGAGTACACCAGGTACATGCTCGAAAGTAAGAAAGAAAGGGAAAAGTTTGCGTGAAGGGTTAGGTGTTAGGTGTTATCTATCACGTGTTGAGTATTAGCTCGAGTCATCAGTGACTTCGCGCCCCGGATTCTTGGCACTCTATGCTAATAATGCTAGTTACATGCTTAAGTTCCGGATGTGAAGTATTACTGGTATTCTGAAAGGTATTTTACCATCTGAGTGTGAATATATCTTCAATTATTGTTATACACAGGTCGCTTCGTACTGCTACCAGTACTGACTGTACAGTACCACCAATGAGATCGAGGTTGACTGTACGGAAAATATAAAGATTCAAGGTTAAAGTTGAACTTTAACTTTACCCCTTCATTAAACTTCAAAGAAGCGACGATCATCGACAACACTGAGTTGCTTGATCTCAAAAATCAGACATCATCAATACAGTTAAGTAATGGAAAACTCAAAATGAAGGTTACTATGAAAGGATAATAAGTAAGTAGTACAGTAGATGCTTTGTTTCACACCAAAATTCAAGCGGTGGATTCGAATAGCTGTGCATCCCCAGCTCATTTGATAAGGTTGACGAATCGCTACAGGATTACTGACGCGAGGTACTATTTGCGGCAAGAATACGAGTAAGCTTAGATACTCGAGTACTCCGTAGATCAATGAAATGAAAGATAAGCCTATATTTGCTTTTGCTGTGCTCGAGTGCAATCTGGATACTTTTCTTCATACTTTCCAACGCGATAATGAATCCATAATAAGTACCTTCACGTGAACGAAATCATGCAGCTAATAACCCCTCATTCAGTGTGTGCTTTTCGTGATCGCGGTAGATATCCAATCACAACGATACTGCAGTACTTGAGCCCCCATTCTCGCCTGTACCGCCATCATCACGAGCCGACTTCAGCTTCCTATGAAACAGAATGGAAGTTCTCACCGGTGGGACATTCATACTACAAATAGGATACAACATCAACCAACCCCTCCAAAGATCCCGCACATCTTACCTCTGTGATTTGACGACGACAACACTGCTTTTCGATCCATATCTGCGCAGCGATGAGCCAAGACGGAGGATCATGTTCAACTCAATCTGAGCAATCCACGACGGGAACTGATACCGAATTGCAAGTCTTGAACTTTGAACCCAGTGATCCATCCGATCCTCGAAACTTTTCTTTCTGGAGAAAATGGGCCATTGTGGGCAGTATTACACTCATCGATTTGACGGTATCATGGGGAGCATCTGGATACTCGCCGGCGCAGGAAAAATTGACCGAGTCATTCCATGTCGGTTCTGAAATCGGAGTACTGGGTCTCTCGCTTTACATTCTCGGACTTGCATTGGGGCCAATGGCATCAGCGCCACTATCTGAATACTATGGAAGATCGTTCCTATACATTATCCCTTATGGAACATTTCTTCTATTTCTGCTCGGTACAGCACTCGTACAGACCATTGAAGGATTCCTCGTCTTAAGATTTCTATCGGGTCTCTTTGCCAGTGTAACGATTGCCAATTTTGGTGGAACCATCGCTGATCTCTGGCCTAGAGACCAGATAGGACCCGCGATGAGCATTTTTCTTTGGGCCGCTGTCTGTGGGAGTCCTTCTGGATATTTTCTAATGTCTTTCGTTGCGGAAAGACATGGGTGGCGCGAGGTTTTCTGGGCTCTACTGGGAATTTGCGGTAGTTTCTGGGTATTACTCGTTGTTGCACTCCTAGTCTTCAAGAACGAAACCAGACGCTCAGTCATATTGCGACGACGTGCAAGTCGGATAAACAAGGCTGCCGGTAAAATCGTCGCCACAGTTCCTCCGGAAATGCAGAGTAAATCACTAGAACAACTATTCAAAGATACTCTTTCTCGACCTTTCCGTTTTCTAGCAACTGAGCCCGTAATCATTTTTGCAGCGCTTTACAATGGTTTCCTCTATGGTCTTTCCTTCCTCTTCAACAGCGCTTTCAATCTTGTGTTTGGCAAGATGGGACATGGCTTCGACACAGTCGGCGTTGGTCTTTGTTTTCTTGGACTTATCACTGGCATCTGTCTGGGTCCAGTCATCAACATTTGGCAGGAGATGCATTACCAAAAACGAATCCGAGCGGCTGGAATACGAGAAGCCCAGCCTGAAGAGGCGCTTGATCCTGGTAGAGATGAAAGATTCAAGAACATACCCGAAGCACGAGTTCAGTTGAGCAAGCTTACTTCCGTTCTCCTCCCAATTAGCCTTTTCTGGTTTGCATGGACTTCGCCACCGCAATATCATATTCATTGGATGGTACCTGTACTTGCCACGACTCTGTTTGGATATTCGTTCT
Organism: Monilinia aucupariae; assembly: GCA_002162555.1. Classification (NCBI taxonomy): domain Eukaryota; kingdom Fungi; phylum Ascomycota; class Leotiomycetes; order Helotiales; family Sclerotiniaceae; genus Monilinia; species Monilinia aucupariae. The sequence continues at coordinate 641,942 of NGKF01000005.1, forward strand.
ATACCCTTATTCTGATGACATATCTTTATGTTGAGGATAGTTATATGGTCTTTTCAGCCAGCGCCTTGGCTGGTGTGGGCCTGATACGAAACTTGGCAGGAGCGGGATTTCCGTTGTTTGGGAAGCAGATGTTTCTGAACTTGGGATATAATTGGGCGGGAACGATCCTGGCATGTTTGGCCGTGTTGTTGGTTCCTATTCCTTTTGTATTAGAGCGATACGGACCAAGACTTAGGGCGAAGAGTTCTTTCGCGAGACTGCATATGGATGATTGATGTTATGGCAATGAAATGATGTATAGGAGATAACAATTTATCTCTGCTTATGATGTATGGATTATAGAGGTCAGTATAGAGCCTTAGAGTGTATTCTTTTATATCATTTCTTCTTATATTAGCTCTATTGTTCTCTCTCACTCTGTCAATGCTCGTCGATGACACACCTATGAGGTATATATTGCTAGATTCATTACCAACCGAGTAAAATTGTCTTGTTTGTTTGTCGTCATTAGTAATGGTCTTCCAACCCAATATTTCACATTCAAAATATATCTACTCGAGTAGAAAGACTTTCCTAGTTACAAATAAAATATTACATTATCCATACATTACTTTTTACACTTGAAAGAAGTCCAATAGCCCTCTTTCCGTCATTGTATAATCATAAACACTTTCAAGACCTCTAGGAAATGTCCTCGCGTAGTGATAATCGATATCTTCTACTTTTGATTAATAGCAACTCCTTATTTTTCCTCGGTTATATTTTTGCTGCGTATGGACTCGAGTATAATACAAATTTATCCATCTACTCGAGTAAAGTAGGTATATATGGGGAAAAGACAATTTAGGCATATGTCTATGGGTTGCAGCGTGTAGAATCATTCATTCTTGATCTTGAATATTCCAATCCTATACGCTGATGATTTCCAGCCCCCCTTTTGCCTCTTCCATCCCCAAAGTATCCCATTTCTTTTCATCATTCCTCGTACATGCATGCTCACATGAACCCTCGAGTTCACATACCAGACGCAGTGAATCATGAATAACACATGACTCGGCTTGAGGTTTCAGCCATCATTACCAAGATTTATTTCGAGCATTTAGCCTCGATTGAATAAGTTTCTTTGGAATAATATTAAGCTCTTGTTGGATGGTTACATGGTCGCTTGCTAGTCGCATCTCATCCAATTTTCACACTTGATATAATGAACAGTGATGATTACTGTGTCATGGCAACCGATGATCCGATATCCCGAGTCCCCTTCATGAGCTAAGGGGTCTTCAAATATACTCTGACCCAACAAAGCCCTGACATCCCTCACTCTCAGTTCTTCACTGCTTTTTTTGCCGCCCTGGAAACGCTCCAAACCTTATCTCTGCTTCCAAATCATCAGCATATACATCCTCACTAGGTCAATTAATCTCTCTAGATCCGTCTAACCATATCCATCAAGCCCAGTTCCCTCCATCTCATGCTCATCCACCTTTCCATCATCACCACCACCACCAGCCCACCACCCCCATAAAACCTCCCACGAATAAGCTACCCAAAGCGACAGCACGCTCATCCCATCACCCCACCCATAAAATTCGAAGCCCAGAAAGCTCAAACGAAGAAAATCTAAAGCTAAGGATGCCGATACTGGATGAACGCTGATACCAAAGTATACGTGCAGTACTCCGGGCTCGCCTGCGGAGGCCGGGTCCCTTTATGTTGTTAGCGACGGATGGTTCTTGAGGAGGTTCCCCCGGGTGACATGGGGGATATACAGTAAGAGATCGTATTCAGCGAGAGCTAAGATATCGCACGCCTCTCGAGAGTTTTCGAATCTTGAGTTGCGATTTTAAAATGGAGAGAGAGAGAGAGAGAGAGAGAGAGAACTTAGAAAAGTTAAGGGATATAAAATGGTTTATTTACAATCCTAACACATGAAAATATCTTTTCGGTCCTTGCTCATTTGATGGATTTCCTATATTTCAGATTTAGCATGACGCTCAGAGTTTGAACGAAAGTGGAATATCAGCTATGCGCCTCCTTTCCTTACTGTTGGGTTGGACTCCTACATGTACCCGGAATGACTCCTTCGATTCGAATATGAGTCGAGTACCAAGTCCTCCCTTTTTCAATGATTCACAATTCGTGAATCATGATCTGTGTTATTTATTGCTTGTCGATTATCTTGCTCAGGTCTTAACTTCCATTACCTTTTTCTTATTACTCCATTACTTCTCTCTCTCTGTCACATCCTCCGTAAACCATAAACTACAAACCACCACGCATCCCAACCCAACCCCAAACCCAAACCAAAACCCAAATCCCAAATCCCAAACACCACCAGCATGTCTGAAAGCGACCGGGACGAAAAAAACCCCCCCCTAAGAGAACAGCTCCAAGCCAACCCAAAATACGCCATCAAGCTGTACGTTGCAACCGGAATCAGCGCGCTAGTCTTCACCCTCATCGTGCTATCTCAACTCTACGCCTTCCCAGGCCCCAAGAGCTCCCTCGTATCCTTCACCTTCTCAAACGTCACCTACAAGATCTACCCCTTCCAATACTGTATTTCGGGCGGGAAAGACGACGAATATGGAGGCGACGGAAACGGATGTCATCTAAGTGCCAACCGTAAGTAAGATGATGAATCTTCTCCCCTTTCCCCCTCGCCAATCCTCACGCTTCCATTCCACTGCACACCACACCAAGTCACAAGCACCAAATACAACATAACCAACAAACAAACCAAAAAAAACACCCCAAACTAACCATAACCCCCCACCCCCCCTTTAGCCCTCGCCTCCGTCCTCACCACCAACAAGCTCCCCACGCCCACCAAAGAGATGCAGCGTTTCCACTTCCTAACACGCGTCGCTTCATTCATCTACTACATCGACGCGCACCTGTGCATGCTGCTAATCTATCACTTCTGGCGACGGATCATTCGCAAGCCCTGGATACCCCTCTGGAGCGCCTGTCTCGTACGTAACTTGTCCATCCATCGATCCCTCCCTATCTTCCCCAACCCATCTTCCCCAACCCAAACCCAAATCCAACCCACTAACCCCACCGACCCCCTTAGTCTCAAACCCTCATCCTGCTGATC
>NGKF01000005.1:645133-666821 GCA_002162555.1 Monilinia aucupariae
CCCTCCCCGCAAAAACCGACAGCACCGGCAGCACCGGCAGCACCGGCAGCACCGGCAGCACCTACCTCTTCCTCCTCCACAGCCTCTACCTCCTCTACTTCCTCGCCGTCACCACCATATACCTCACACCATACATTGTAAAGGCGCGTCGACGCCAGGTCATCGACCAGACGGATGATTTGAATATGGCGCTTCCTCTATCTCATCCTCCTCATCCTCCCCAGACAACGATGACGAATTCTCAAAAAGAGCTAGAGGCGAGATTGACGGGTGGTGCATCGATGGGGGTGGAGAGGGAGAGGAAGGGCAAGGATGGGTGGGAGGCTTGATGGGTTTGTACGGTGCGGTAAGGTACGGTGCGGTAAGGTACGGTGCGGTAAGGTAAGGTAAGGTACGGTGCGGTAAGGTACGGTGCGGTAACGTAAAGTAAATCACTCTACTCGTTCGTACCTGGGAAAAGAAGCGAAAGGAAGACACAAGGAAAGTCTTCATGGAAACGACGACCGCGACAAACAACGACGACGACAAACAACAACGACGATAACGAAGATAAAGAAGATGAAGATGATTTATATCATTTATATCATTTATATCATAATAATGTATGTATGTATATGTATATTTATTTAAGAACAGAACCAGAACCAGAACCAGAATCAAAACGTCAAGTAAAAAAGAAGAAAAAACCCCTCAAAAAAAACCGTCACCAAAAAAAAATTAAAAATTAAACATTAAAAATTAATCATTAATCAATACCGAACCATCGAACAATCAAAGAAAGAGTTAATTAACTCATATCATTCAACATTTCAACTTTCCAATAGCTTCAGAATAAAAAAAAGGGGGGGAGGGGGACGGAGAAACGACAAATGAAAAATGATATTCAAATCAACTCAAAAAGCACACATCTACGTCTACGCATAATAATAAAAGAGTCAGACAAAACTATCGAGTATCAGAAATTTCATTTGCATATTGATATGTTGCCTAATTTTCCCACCCATCCCTCAGAACTATCCTTGGGGGAAAAAAGTAACTAGCCGCCCCAAAATATTGATGTAACCAAAGCTGCCCACCCCAATCTACCCATCCCATCCAGTCCCATTCGTATTTCCACGACACTTCCCCTTCCTAGAACCAACCATTTAATCATCAATCATTTGAATATACAGACATACATCCACATCCATTACTCTCTAAGTGCAGCGTCTCCCTAAACAGCACCTAGAGTACTCCTTAAATTTCCAATATAATCCTGTTGCTGCTGTTTCTCCATCTTTGCAGCTACGAGCGCAATCAATGCGGCTCCAACCCCAGATCCATCCTTGGCAATACCAATTCTAATTCTTCTCTCCCCGGCAGCCCCGATGCCCTCCATGGCTCTCAAAGCTTCTCTAATGTAATCTTCAAACCCTGGGTAGAATTCCACAAGAGAACCGTCTACACCAATATCAATGATATCCTCCTCGTTGACGGGGAAACCAGCTGCATCTGCCAGCTTGTTGACGGTAGCTGATGCAGCATCGGCAATCTTCAAGTTTTTGACATCTTGAACGATAGAGGCCGTTGATTTTGGTCCGGGAGCAGCAGATTTAATATCGAGGCGGCCGGTCTGGAGAACAATGCCTCCAATTGCAACAGCGGCTAAACGAGCTGCACGCTTACCGATGGCGTGAGCGATCTCCTTGACAGTTTGGGCGTCTTCCAATGAAGGAGCTGAGACACCAAGCGATTTCTCAAGTTCTTGACGAAGGGCGCGAAGACCGACGCTTGAATCCGCTTCGGCAATTGAGAGGATAGAGCTATCGACCGCCCATTGCTGGTAGAGGGGAGCAGATTCATCGATGGTAGTTGTTGAACGGAAGTCGTTATCTGCGGAAGTGTTGTCTCGGAAAAGAGCGATGGCAGGGTTCTTGATCATTTGAACAAGCACGGTTCTAAGAATTTCGCCCAAGAACATGCCAGAAACTCTCTTTTCGAACATCTGAATGCCAGGATTGACACTGTCCTTATCGAGGATTTGGTCATAAATGGTATTTGGCAAAACTTTGAGACCATTGTCAAACGAACCCCATTCCGTGTTGACAACCATTTCACCGGTTGTCCGATCGAAATCTCCTTCCATGGGCTTGGTCAACTTGCTGAGCTTTTCGACATAGGCACCGTTGGTACCAGTACCAAAAATGGCTCCGAGTAAGGTCTGAGTCTTTCCAGGAGAAGTATATGCTCTTGCCATCAGTGTTCCAACTGTATCGTTTACAAGAGCAGCGACCTTCACTGGCAGATGCAGTTTATCAATCTCCTTTTGAAGCAATTCACAAACATCTTGACCGATCGCATCGGCAATGTCAAATCCCTTGGTCCATCTAATCAAAGTACCTCTATTGATACCAATTTGATGAACCGGGAAACTGAATGTGAAGCCCAGTCGAAAGATATGTTCATCTCTAAATCCTTCCGGTGTATTGACGGTGTTGCGACGTCTGATATGAGCTTCGAAATGGTCTTCATGATGAGTCTTGAGGAAAAGTTCGATCTGTTTCGCCAAAAATGAAAAGAGGTCCGATGCCGTCTTGGCCAGCATCAGTTCTCGAGGTATGGCAACCTTTGATTGAGTGAGACTGAATGTGGTATTTCCGTGCAATTGAATTGAGCAAACTCGGAAATTGGTTCCTCCAAGATCAACTGCCAGGTACAATCCCTAAGATTCATCAGCTTGGGCATCAAAAGACGAGTCATATCTTCCGACCTTTTCCGTTCCATTAGGAACTCCAGTAACGTATGTCGGAATTTGGCTCATGTTCGTCGCATTCTTCTCCAAACCCTCATCTACGCCACATTAGTTTTTATGCAACATGGTGGTTGATGGACAAACATACTCATCTCCGCGATGAACTCGGCCACACCTCTCTGCACATCCTCATCCGTGTATTCAAATTCGGCGGCAACGCGCTTTGATTCTGCCAACAAAGACATCTTGTGTGGTCGTGAGGTTGGTGCTTCTGTAGGGAATGGATGTGGTGATTCGCACGTTCCTTGATCGAAGACGTTGGCTCGAGGAGAGTAAGATGTTGGGGAATATGGTTGAGGGGATCTCGAATACAGAGGCGGGGTATCAGTGAATAAGAATTGAACAATCTGAAGAGGAAAGAATTAGTCACGACCAATATAAATAGAAGAAAAAGGGAGCTCGTGATCAAATTACCAAGACAATAACTAAAACGGTAACGGAGGCTAAATGTACGAGGCTGATTGGATTCGGGCGTGAAATTTTGTGAGGCTTGAATAAGTTGAACTCGTCAAAGGGTTGTGGTTGTGGTTGTGGTTGTGGTTGTGGTTTTGATGATTGTGATTGGAGATAAGTGGTGGTGGTAGATATTGAGGAAGAGGTGGGAGTAGATGGTGATGGTGATGGTGATGGTGATGGTGACGGTGATGATGATAGTAGATGAGTATCTAATAATGCAGAATGTAAAGGAATCTGCGTCTGCGTCTGCTTCTGCTTCTGCCTCTGCCTCTGCTTCTTCCTCTTCCGCTTCGTAGAATAATTGACGTTGGTGGGCGGGTCGCCCTTTCCAATTGAGGACGTAATTTTGGTTAGGATGGGAGACTGGATGGGCCAACTTGGCTGGAGGGGTAATTTTTTCCCTTTTCCTTTCCCTTTCCCTTTTCTGCTCGGGCCTGGAAAAGCGATGAACACCCAAAATGGACTTGGAGGGGCAGATGTTTGCTGGGAGGTCCAAGAATTCTCCACTTATCCTCGTAACTTCTCTCTCGTGATTGGTCGATGGGAAGGAAAAAGGCCCGTCTATGCGGTATCACCCACGAAAGGAAGCGTCCAAGCCTCCCAAGGAACAAAGGAACCGGGACTTCAAGGAAGAGAGGGAAAAATGATAATGTATCGGTGAACTCGTGACACGGAAATGATGATGATGATGATGATGATGGCAACGATGATGATGATAATGATGATGATGATGATGATGATGATGATGATGCTAACGATGACAATGACAATGACGTTGCCGATGAAGTGGTTTGCCTGTCAGAAGAAGACCTCAGTGCATCAAAGGGTTAGTCAGTGAGTACCTGGATTGGAATCTGGATTTGGATTTGGATATGGATATATGAAGTGATCGTATATCTATGTATATATATGTATATATGTGACTCGATAAGGGTACAGATGGATACGGTAGATATCGCTCGAGCTAGAAATGAAGTCTGACGAGGTCCAATTCCAAGTATATAATACTCCGTCCGTACTTCGCAATGCAAGCTATCTTTCTTCTCTTATCCCTCCTGGCGGGGGGTCCAGAGGATGGATGGATGGGATGGTGGGGATGGTGGAGGTGGTGGAGGTGGTGGGCGTCGATGCAATAAGCAATTGGATGAAATGGTCCCTCTGCAAATCCCCGTCGTTATTCCGTTCGTCCGTCGTGGAGAAGGGGAAGACGGACAGATGAAAAGGTGATGGGCGCGTCGTTTACTCGTACGGTGCGAGTAGCCTGTACATATCTCGGTATCGTGACGTCGCTGGGAATCCTCGGTATGCCACCAATCCTTTCTCAAGCGGGAAGCATGGGGGAGATAATCTAGGCGACAACTGAGGACTGTTGTAGTCGAGTACAAGTAGCAGGGGATCTGACAATTCGGCCTTTATCAGGTTGCTGGAACACGCCTCGGTCAAACAATATATTTATCAATCATTCATTCCAGTACAGGACGGAACAACAATGCTTCATCCATCAACCCCCTTCATCTAAATCATCCAAATCATCCCAACAGACCAAGATGGGTCGGTGGTCTTCAAAGTACGCATACCTGCCCTGATCATGCCCGGCATGTTCCTTGAGTTCGCCAGTCTCAGATCCCTCCAAAGTTCACATCATGAGGAGCACCATGCCATCTCGGACTCCCAATCTTCGCTTGCTGATGCTTCCACGTGCAAGGTTCCTCGTACATGAGCATCGACCAGCACGTGGGGATGAAATGAAATGAAAAGTAAAAGTATGTCTACGGGTATATATACCGAGACACATTTGAGGATGCTGGGCGAAACACACTTGGGGCGATTCTTGTTCGTGCGGAGAGAGAGAGGGAGAGAAGGCCAAATTGCTTCTGCAGATATATATACGTATGTACGGTATTTTGGGATGGGGGGTGCAGAGGGCAATACTTCGTGATAATCGCCGAAAGTATCAAAGATGGGGAAACTTGTGCTAGTAGGGGCCGTCCATTCACCATAATAATGTACTCGTATGAACTTCGCTATAAATTGTCCGTTGGTTCAAAGCTTTCCCCCAAATTAAATAGGGAATATAATTATGGTTTGTTTCATTTCATTGGTGGACAATACAGCCTTTTTTTCTCATGCCCATGTTTGTGATGGAGGACATTATGCTCGTATGCATGCAGATATGATTGATCCTCAAGGTAATGACATTTCTTGCACTGTACACGCGCGATCTTGCCGGCGTAAACCTCAAGATTCACGGGGGATCAGGTTCGTGAGAAACAGATGTCAGTCCGCTTCGACACGGTGCTTATCGTTTCACCATCGGTCAATTCCCATCATCCTCTCAACCTCATCTTGGGCATCCCGCCCGCCATTCGCGTTGCAGGCTTGCAGCACCATCTACGCTGATCATGGCTTGGGGAGTGATCTACCATGCCAAAAAGCCAGGCCAGGGGTAAGATGTAATCGTCGGCAAGGGTTCAGGATATTCGTGGAGTTATAGATTCTGAGCTATAAGGGTTCGTTGCCATGTCTGGGCCAGGTATTGGGTTTGCCTCGCAAACCATTACAGGATCCTATCGTTTTTCTGATCCCGTTGAAGCTACGGATGGATTATCTCTACCTTCCGTTCCGTGTCTGATGTGACTTCGTACTACATTCCCATCCTCTCCAAAGGCGCATTGAGAGTCTATCGGGCATTTTCAACCAGCCGTGAATGGACCCTTCTCTGTTGTAGTCACTCCTGAACAGATAACCTTCCTGTTTGCCGAAAATCCTCTTTTTCTTCAAAAATCCCACGGGTTAGAAAATGATTGCGCCGCTCCCGTTGCCGATTTTCTGACGGCTGGTTCAAGAGGACATTTCAGGTGATCCCATACGATACCGACCATAAGGAAAGTCTTGCATGAAATATTCCCCATGCAAATGACTTGGTGTTCCTGATGGGTAATTAAAATTGCCCATTCGGTTTCAAATCAATACAAAAATGTTAGATTGACCTCACCTGCTCATGTGCTTTGCCTGCCCACACTTCTATTTAGTGCTTATCTCGCATGACAATGATTCCATTCTTATGCTCGCTGTCGTTGATTTGTATCTCATATCAATAGTACACTCGTTGTATGTGTGCATGTAAGGTTTGGAACGCATTAAAAGAACAAACTATTTTGAAAATGTCCCTGAATGTTTCAGAACTTTCTGGTCGTAGATATGTAGTCAATCATCTAGGGCTTGATATCTTCTGGCACACCGATTGTATTGCATAATAAAGAAGAAAAAGAGAAGATGAGTTTGAAGGCGAAGAAGCAAGACCTGGGGCCTCAAAAGGTCTCACTGGTTTCACCAACCAACCAAATCGAACATTCAGAGATTGTGGGAAAATGGGAAGATGACGGATGATTTGTAAGGTTTTCCTGGTCCTTGCAAGGAATTCGAAATGATCTTTCACAGACTTGAGCTTTGGTGATGATGAAGGAATTGAATGGAATCTTGGAATCAATCTTCTCAAGACAGAGGCAGAGACAGAGAGAAAGACAGAGATAGACAGACTTTTGTTATGGTTACAGTATGAGAAAGAAGCCCAACTTGTTCTCCTTTGCCCAACGTGAACCCTCTTTGAATCAGGACAGGCTGGCGGACTTACCTATACGTGCCTCGATGTGATTCAGGAACAAAAAGGTTTTCTCTTTAGGTTGGTTGTCTTTGACGAATTCATGCTGAGGATCTACGAGTAGAGTAATTAAGAAACCACCGGCATGAAGGATGTACTTGCGAGAAAGGGACTAACTAACCTTATTGGTATAATCCAACCATAAAGTACTTTTGTATATGAAGAAGAGAGAGAGAGATTTATATATCTTACTTATACTTGTACGAGGAGCATCATAGCGACTTCACATAAAGAACAAAGAAAGCGAGCCTGATGAATCAAAATCTTAGATTCTAGGTAGATACATGCGAGTAGTTAAAACCCTTTGCTTGTCAGCAGCACCCATCATCCTTCAACCCATTCCATCCAACGATCCAACGATCCAACGATTCATCTATTCATCTATTCATCCATCCATCCATCCATTCACATTCACATTCACTACTCGACCTATCCATCCACCTAGCATCTACTCATCTACTCATCTACTCATCTACTCATCTACTCATCTACTCATCTACTCATCTACTCATCTACTCATCTACTCATCTACTCATCTACTCATCTACTCATCTACTCATCTACTCATCTACTCATCTACTCATCTACTCATCTACTCACCTACTCAGCATTAAAGCACACCACCAAAAACACTCTTTAACTTTTCCAAGCCTTCTATCTTCTTCCCATTCCACCACTTCTATCAAACTCAAATCTCCCCTCTCCCCTCTCCTCTCTCCTCTCTCCTCTCTGCTCTCTCCTCTCTTCTCCTACTACTCTCTCTCTACTACTACTCTCTCTCTCTACTACCCTACCCTACCCTTCCTACCACTCACCCAACCAGATATACCCACCCATCTGATCCCCAGACCGAATACGATATACCCGACTTCAAAATTCAGATAATCTTCACTCCTTATTTACATCCTATCATTACGAAGTTTCTTGCGAGATAATATTCATCCCATCTTATTCATCTATCTATTTGTCACAGTACACATCGCTGCATAAACCTCACTACTCGTAATCTTCACTAATCTTTCCATTTCAATATTCTGCTTATCCTTCTCATTCAATCCAGTATCCTGTTCCTGCAGATTCATGTCACCTGTATACTTGGAAAAAGATAATCCTTCTCGATCAGGTCCTGAAAAGACGAACCTCCCATCTATCTACTCAGCCCCTCCCAGGTCGCTAGGAAACTAGAGACTACTCGAGTAGAAAGCAGAACCAGGATACTAGCGACAAGATAATAGGTTGGCTGACACCGGCGATTGTCTTGTCTCCATAGCATCGATACGCTTCATTCCTCCGTTCTTTCGCCATTTCTTCGCTTTGACTTCTTTGAGAAGGTTTAAATATCATCCCTTCGTAGACCTTATGAGCTCTATGAACGCCCGCTTCAAAAGCCTTGGGTTCGGTTCCAAACGTAAATCGAGTGCAAACAATATTTCAACCATCCCGCAAGACCCCACTTCTACTTCCTCGTCACCACAATTGGCCCAATTATCCGGACAACCTACACCTTCGACACAAACCGCTTCTTCTTCGACAGCAAGTCTACCTATGAATCATCCTGGGGGAGCTGGCGTGAGACCGCCGAGCTACTCGAATCAATATACACCTGTTGGCCGTACGACAAGCCCTATGGCCCAAGGTGCTCCTCGAACTCCTCCGGCTCAAATGCTGGGTGGTCCACCGCCAATTAATACAGCTGCTACCGGCGGCTACCCACCCCAACAAGGAGGTATGGGAGGAGCCCCTCCTCCAGCCGGGCCACCACAGTATAATCACCCTCCTCAGTATGGTGCAGGAGGCGCACCGATGCAGGGTGGTGGAGGAGCGCAGTATGGAGGGAGGAATAATGCCGTCGAGGTCGAAGGTGCCGGTAAGAGTAAGGCTCAATTGATTGTTGGGATAGATTTTGTAAGTACATCATGCCATGCCTCGGGGTTCGCAGAGCTAATTCGTGACTTCCAGGGCACAACCTTCTCAGGTGTCGCCTTTGCTTTTGCGACCAACACAGAGGCCAAAGAAGACATCATTACCGAGTGGCCCGGAGCAGGCTCGTATACCAAACAAAAGGTCAGATATGCGCGTCGGCTGTCGCAATCAGATATGCTAACCTCTGTAGATTCCTACGGTCCTTTACTACGATCAATACCAAAAAGTGGTTGGATGGGGTCCAGATATTGCGGATGCTTTGGCGCCCACTGGTTACCCAAAGCCAGGTGTTCAAAAGGTAGAATGGTTCAAACTTCAGTTGATGCTTTCCGGAAACACATACATCGACCCTATCAACCTTCCTCCCCTTCCACCAGGAAAGTCGGAAATCGATGTCGCCGCAGATTACCTGTTCAAGCTGAGACAGGCAATGAGAAATCAATTACAAAAGACGTTGGGGGAGGTTTTCAATCGAGAAGAAAGAAATATCCGATACTATCTCACAGTGCCTGCTATTTGGAATGACGCTGGAAAGGCCGCAACTAGAGCCGCTGCCATCCAAGCCGGATTCTTGAGAGATGAGAATGATAACCGATTGACTCTTATCACAGAACCCGAAGCTGCTGCACTATTCTGTTCGAAGGCCGGTCTACTGAACCTTAAGACTCATGATGCTGTCCTCATTGTCGATTGTGGTGGAGGAACGGTTGATTTAATTGCATACGAGGTTGAGGAAGAGTCCCCATTCACGGTTTCTGAGTGTACAGCAGGTTCTGGCGATTCTTGCGGTTCTACTGCACTGAATCGAAACTTCAGCAATATCTTGAGAACCAAAATCCGCAAGATGAAACTTCCCGAAGGCTCAAAAACAGCCGGTAGAGTGTATGCCAAATGCATAATGGACTTCGAAAACAGAATTAAGGCGGATTTCAGAAATAACAACCAGAAATGGGCAGTCGACGTCGGCATTGAAGCAGAGTTTCCAGAAGCAGGAATTGAAGAAGGATATATGACTTTCACCAACGAAGAAATTCTACAATGTTTCGAGCCAGTTGTCAACCGAATCTTGGAACTAGTACGGAATCAAATCATCGCCATTCAAGCGCAAAACCGAACACTACAAAATGTCTTGGTTGTGGGTGGTTTTGGTGCATCAGAATATCTCTTCCAACAAATCAAACTTCATGTACCACCTCAATTCCAAGCCAAGGTTGTTCGTCCTATGGATTCCGTGGCTGCCATTGTTAAGGGTGCTGTTACTGCTGGTATTACTGAAAGAGTCATCACATCCCGTGTTGCCCGTCGTCATTACCTTATGGCAACTCTTCAGCCTTTCAAAGAAGGACACCATCCAGAAGCCTACCGTGTTCCATCCTTGGACGGTAAGGATCGATGCAAGTTTACTCGTCAAATCTTTGTGCAGAAGGGGCAGAGAGTCAAGATTGGTGAGCCTGTCAAGGTATCATTCTTCAGACAGGTTGCGCCAGGGGCAACCTTGATGTATGAGGATATACTGTACGCTTGTGATGATGATGTTTGCCCTGAATATACCAAGGATCCACGTAAGCTTATTTCCCCATCGCATGCTTCCCAGTGTTTTCTAATCATTTAATAGGTGTCAAGGAAGTTGTAACCCTCACATCTGATCTTTCTCGCAAGAACCTCGAAAAGGATTTCGAACGAATGGATACCCCTCAAGGCACATTCTATCGAGTGTACTTTGATATCTATCTCACATTAGATGGATCAGAATTCAACGCGGAACTCGTTTGTCAAGGGGAAGTCATGGGTCGTTGCACCTCCAGATTCAGATAATCTTCCTCTCCATCAGTCACCAAAAATAATAGGGACTTGATTTGACGAATTTTCTTTTTTATTACTTAGCGTTCTTCAGATATCAATTTACTTACAGCGGCATCACATTTTGGGATGCATGGCGCTGGAGTGAAAGGGAAGCTATTTAAGATTTGACAGCAGGAAGCCTTTCTGCGATGATTTTCATGACGAATGGGGGAATGATGAGGAAACAGGGAGGAGGATCGGGGAGGTGTTCAGATCTAAAGCCGGTGATGTGGTCTATATGATGGATAGATGGATGGATGAAAAATGAGTCTTTGAATCAAATCAGTGCGTACTTGGTATATTGATGATAGGATGAAGTTTTTTTTCTTGCAGCATCTTAATGATAGGAATGGATCAATAGCTTTTAGAGAGTTCGATACCTATTTGCTATGTTTTGAGTGTGTAGCTAGTGAATTAGAAATCCTGTTAGATTATGGCATGTGTGTTTTTGATGATTCTTGCATATTGATTGTTTGAGGACGGTAGTACTGCTTGAATAAGAGTAAGTAAGATATATATCGATGACATGGCGGGAGTATGTATGTATGTATGTATGTATATCGATACCCTTATCCCCTCTCCCCCTTCATCCCTTCCCCTCGATTATTCCTCTCTAACCCCCCTTAAATCTATCTGCTCGTCCCTGCCCCGTTTCTCGGTTACACCCGTAAATCGTTTCTTCCCTCCCTTTTCTCTTCCCTCCCCCATCTACTCGTACTCGTAGATAACCTAACTTAGCCCCAGCCACTCACCTAGTACCGGCAGTGACTCCTTATTCAATTCGAGATTCCAATGGAGGAATGAAACGAACATCATCATCATCATCATCGTACCGCGTCGTCTGTACCTTCCTGAGATTAGATTAGGTTAGGTTGACCTTAGCTTATGTTGGTACTTCTCTGATCTTTCCCTACACTTGGAACATACAAAACATTTGATGATTTTTCATCAACATTCAATCTTTACATACATACATACATTCCTTCATTTTCCTCTTTATCCACGACTGGGGTTTTATTGGTTTTATTGGTTGTTAGCCAGGCTTTGTTTTGTTCGGCCTTCACACTCCTTTTTGTCTTTTTGTATTGATTTATTCATTCATTCATTCATTCTTCACTTCCTTTTTTTCCGTTTGGTTCTACGCTCGTTTTATGCACTGTGCTCTTTACCTACTACGACTCGCACTTACTATGCTTTGACACTCGTTTGGTTGACAGAACCGATTCACCAGCTTGGGCGCTTACGTTTGTTCGTCTGTGTGTTCATATTGGGTCGGTGCCGTGGTGGGTTTTGCTAACGGGTGGCTGGCTCACAGACATCCATCGCGAGACGGGCGGGTCGACCCTCTTCATTCCCGCTGTCGAAATCCGAATGCCGGTGGTGATTGGCGTGAGCTTGGGTCTCGTAGGGCTTACGGTACGCGCTTGATCGCTCCAGAGGCGGGTCCATATATATATTACTTGAGGGCTTGCGGATTCACGGTTGGTGACAATAACGAATGGTATTGGGTCAATGGATTGAACGACTTTCTGTATAATATATCTCAACGGCCTCCAAAGGTTCGCTCCTCGTTAACCTTGCGCGAGAGAGAGGAATATCATATATACAAGGGTTCATTTCCCGGCGGTTACCATTGGGACTTGGATTTGGGAGGTTTGAACTTGATTTGGCGGGGAATCAGTCATTGGGTATTGAAGGGATTTTCTTGATTTGGTTTGACTGGGTCAGGTTATTGACCAACCATACCCATATCAGATCGGAGCAGAACAATCATCATACCAGACCAAAATAACTAATCACCCCAGTCGCATAAATCTTGCTTCACCTTTCTCAGGATATCAAGGAATATAAATAACTTGGCGATCTGGAATTCTCGATTCTGTACCATCTTGCCTTTCTCTCTTCATCCCTTCATTTCTTTACTTTCTTCTCTGCTTAAGAACTTGTGCGGGCACAATTCTACGAGCGTGAAAGGGAACTACGATACTACGGATTGGAAGATAAACAAAAATCACGCACGATTTCGAGATGAAGGTGGTGAAAGCTCAGGACAAAATGAATTCTACCAAATCAAACCGGTCACGAAAGCCATCCTCAATGTCACGAAAATTGCTAGCTGCTGGTTTATGTCTTGCTCTACTTCCCTTTGCAGATGCTCATACATACCATCGAAACAGAGCTGCCTGGATGCCAAATTGGGACCCCAAGCGACCGGTTCGAAAAGGACCTCCATTGAAAAGAGATGGAGGAAAACCACTGGTGGTTACCAATATGTGTCCTGAGACCATATGGCCTGGAATTGGTACTCAAGCAGGAACTGGCACTGGAATAGGAGGTTTTGCTCTTCAAACGGGAGAAAGCAAATCTATGACAGTCAGTGCCGATTGGCAAGGAAGAGTTTGGGGACGAACCAATTGCAGTTTCGCGGTTGGAGGAACAGGACCCAGTAACGCTAACGGAAATAATGGTGCTGGTGCTGCGTGCACTACTGGTGATTGCGGTGGCCTCTTGGATTGTGCTATTACTGTGAGTTTCCACCAGTGGATGTGTGATCTATTACTGACGGATGTAGGGAGAAACACCTGTTACCCTTGCAGAGTTCGATCTGGCAGGCAATGGTGGTTCTCAAACTTTCTACGATATTTCTCTGGTCGATGGTTACAATATCCCGCTGGGTATTATCTATATTCCTGGTGACGACCCCCAACTTCAGGCGATTCCACCCAATCTTGTAAATGCCGCCTGTATTGCCTCAACTGGTTATCTAGCGGCCATAGCAAGCACGGGAACAAATGGTAATGCTTCAAATGCTACTTACCCTATTCCTTTGGAGAATACTGTGGATAATGCCGCAGCCATGAGTTGGTGTCCATGGGATCTTCAAAAGACTCCACCAGACAAGCCAGGTGATGGTGTCTACCCTTATCCAGACGATACCATTCAACGACCGACATTTGATCCCTGTCTTTCCGCTTGCTCCAAGACCAATGCTCCATCGGATTGCTGCTCGGGTGCCTACGATGCACCTACTAAATGCCCTCGCAACGACTTCGCAAATGCAGCAAATACTATATGTCCAGATGCGTATGGCTATGCATTTGACGATCAAACGTCTACGTTCGTCATTCCGACAGGAGGTGGATGGGAAATTGTCTTTTGTCCTGAAGGAAGAAGTACGAATATTTTGAAAATACTCGGAGATGAGATGAGAAAATTAGCTAGCGCGGGCAAGGTTACTAAGGACATTACAGATATGGCAATGAATGAAACGTATATTAAAGAAATGACGGTTAAGAATGTGGGCGGAGAGGGATTGTCGGAAAAAGCGAAGCTGGGAAGTTGGGGAGCTTTGGTGGGGGTCTTGGTTTGGGGTATTTGGCTTTGTTGATGGAGAGGGATGGGGGGAGAGAAGCGAGGGGTTTGTATAAATTGGATTGAATTGGGGGGGAAGATGGATAGAAATGTTTTAGGCGATGAAGAGTGGCGTTGAGATACCCTTATTGTGTAGCGGCTTTTTTTTTCGTTTCTTCGGCTAATGCATGGTGGGATGGATGGATGGATGGATGGACGGATGCATGACTTGATTGTTCTTTCTTTTGATACCTACCTACTCTACTTACCTTTACCTGCTTAGTCTCAATTTACCTCCTTATGTTTATGATGAGCTTGGGACTTTCAATGTACCTACCTCCACCATGAGATGATGAACAAGAGTAGCTGGTAACTTTTTGTGGCATATCGTAATCATACTAGGTCGTACCAAGTTGAGCAATCACGGTAGTACCAAGTTTCGCAATTAACCGATCGCTGATGCAAGGGGGGAGAGATGCGTGGTAAGTGCTGGGTGGTAAGTGCTGGGTGGCGCGATTTACGCTTTAAAGCGAGGTTAAGGTGGGTGTGGGTGAATGTGAGAGGGATGGTGTGTGAAGGAGGGGGTGAGAGAGGGTGTGAGAGAGGGTGTGAGAGAGGGTGTGAGAGAGGGGGAGTGTGATTGTGAGAGAGAGAGAGAGGGAGAGAAAGGGAGAAAATAAACGAGATGAGAGGGGGTTCAAGTGGTTTAGACAAAAGTCCAACATAGAACGAACATTCGATCCCCAACAATAGGGGGAAAAATTGAAATTCTCGTCGTCGCAAGCCACAATTAACTCATCGGATTGGATTGGATTGGATTGTCAATTTAACCCGGTATCTCGCGCACGAACAGAATGTGTGGTTGGTTGGTGCTCCTGTCGAGCGCTTTCGGTGTTCATTGGTGCGGAGTATATCGTATGAGTGAGTACCTGGTGTACGGGTAGTTGTTTTTTTTTATCTTTCTTCTTTCATCGCTTCGGGGGTTTTGTTCTCCCTCATTTTATATAGTGTCATTTTTTGAGGTTTCATCTGGTGGGTTATAGGGGTTTGGGTGTAGGTAGGTAGGTAGGTAGGTATAGGTATAGGTATAAGTATGGTGGATTTGAAGGATTTTGGATTTAGACGGATGGATGGATGGATTGTTTGAGCTTGTTATGAGTGCTGTAAGGGAGGTGCTTGGGCGACTTACGATGAACGAATGAATGTATTTGGAAAGTTGGCGGTTGGTTGGCTATGAGTGCAGTAGTGTTCTTGGTATTGGGTGATGGGTGACGGGTGATGAGTGATGGGATGATACCAGTGCTGCAATTGAGTAGATGATAGATGGCCTGCATGAGATGAAATGGAAAAGAATAGAATAGAATAAAACAGGGCAGGAAACGGGACAGGAAAATGTCAAGTAAGGTTACGAAGAGCGTTTGTCAAGTCGATACGGCCGTGTCGTTGGCGCGCGTCGAGGATTCCTGGTTGGGTTTTGCTGTGCAGTATGGTTTGCCTTTGAAGTAAGTAGGCAGGTTGGTCCTTGTGGTCGGCTGTTGGAGATGATGTAATGGTGAGGGTGATGGTGAGGGTGTGCTACTTTACGGTACAAGTATTTGTGGGTTAGCTGGTAATCTTACATACAGCACCCGCAAGGGTTATTTATGTTAGCGAGCGAATTAAAAGGGTTGGGACTTGTATCTTAACTTTAACTTTGAGCTTTGTACTTTGTAGAGTATGTTAGTTAGCCTTGTTAGGCGACTCGCGAGGAGGATTATTATTGGGTTTGCTGTGTAGAGTTGCAGTTCCTACAGGGTAGTGAGGAGGATATGGGTTGGTACTAGGTATGATGATTAACCTTAGGTGCGGGAAGGACCCCCCATATTTCTTGGGTTTGAGCAGCGGGGACAATGTCGTTTGTTGAATGCCGGGTAGAGTTCGGGAGGTGTATTAGGCGCTCTATATTGGCGGATGAATAGAATAGAATAGGGATCGATTTGGGGAAATGAACATGGATTTTCAAGAGGTGGATGGATGGATGGTAATCCGAAAAGTTTCGTGTGGATGGGAAAGGGGTAATATGAATTTTCATGAAATTGAGGTCGCTGGGTTGCATGAGTGAGTACTTCAGACGGGGTAGAATTTCGCATCCCCTGTTCGCGTACTAGGGTCCGTTTTGCGTTCTGCAGGCAGGGTTAGCGAGCGCTGTATTGTTTTGTATCATGCATATGTGTGAGTTTATTTATGGATGAAGAAACGGCACAGTAGCTGCAGACGCCCGTCGTTACTACCAGGCTATCTGTATGGGTAGGTAGGCTGTTTATATGTATATGGAACGGTGCGGACCGAGATGGGGATTTGGTGCCGGCTCCTGGAGTGAGTTTTGTGATGTTTGCTTTCTTGTTATCTTATGTTTATCTATCTTTGCGTGAGTTGCAGTAGTTGATAATTTCAAATTTGTTGCCTGTCCATCGAGTTGGGTTGGATTGCCGACTGGTTCGGAATGCTTTGCTGTGTATGCGATGGTATCAATGTGAATGAGCTTGTTCTTTTGACAAAAGCCAACAGAAACATCCCCGAAGGCGATCAACAGAAATGGAAACACCATTCAAAATACGAAGATATCGTAGTAGCGGCTCAAGAAGGCTGCGAGCTTTGCAAGCTGCTGTTGTCGTCGATGGATCGTCAAGTGCAGAGACCTCCTTGGTATGGATTGACGTATAAAGAAGCACTTTTGGAAAATGAGGAAAATGGAACGTCGACGGGTTTGGGAGTTTCGCTTAGCTCGTTGAGGGGAAGTCGAAAAGCTTTAGATTTGTTGGTATTTGGGTTTGGAAGTCGTGATGATGTTGATGTCCCGCTACTTTTGTCGTTGCAGGCACCCCGAGGTAGGAGCTTGTTTTGTTGTATTGGCAGTGCTAGGTTCGATCACTAACTTATGAATATGGTAGATAAAAGCAGAGTGGTCGAAGGGTATCAGATTGGCCACTTCACTCTTGATCCTAACCTTGGATCGGAGACTAATTACAAAATTGCTAGAGGTTGGTTGAAGAATTGCAGTGAGATGCATTATGAATGCCCTTTGGTAGAAGACAAAAATTTACCTTCAAGAGTCATTCATGTTGGGACAGAAGATCGGGATCCATATATCCTTGTAACAAATAGGATGAAGGGAAAATACATAGCATTGAGCTATTGCTGGGGCGGCTGGATCAGTATTGCCCTAACCACCAAAACCATCAAGGCTTTCACGAATAAAATTCCAATGGCCACTTTACCAGCGACTATTCGGGATGCAGTTTTGATCACCCGCAGTCTTGGATTCGAATATCTATGGATTGACTGTCTATGCATCATGCAGGACTCATCTAAAGATTGGGAAGCAGAATCCAAACATATGGGTGATGTGTATCACGATGCCACATTAACGATTGCAGCATCGACGGCATCCAAATCTACGGACGGTATTCTTCATACCTTTACAGACTACGATCTCAGTGGTGTTAGCATCAGTCTTAAATTCTCGAAAGATGGCAACCCCGAAGACCACGTAGACCTCGTTCTTCCAAACACCAAGCGAGAATATCTCGACGATCTCCTGCGCGACGGACCTCTCGCCAGTCGAGGATGGACTTTGCAGGAAGAAATATTATCACCTCGAATATTGTATTATGGTCGTCAGCAGATTTACTGGCAATGCGTACACGATTATGAAGCGGCTGATGGTCTGCGTCCATGGAAAATTGCCAATAAGCGAGCATTTCGCTACGACAAAATCAAAGACCGCATCCATATCTCCCAAGGACTCCAAAAACCCCATACGATCAAAAGTAAATATGCCTGGAGGGACCCGAATGAACCGCAGGAATTGCATGCTGCGCGAACCTGCGAGACAATCATCGAGGAATACCACGCACAGATGGTCGTGGATTATTGTTCTCGAAAACTCACACGCCCATCCGATAAATTCGTCGCGTTTTCAGGTATCGTAACACTGGTACGCAATGTTCTCCGCGCGAACGGCTTTCCAGATTCCACGTACATTGCGGGCATCTGGAGTAGTCATTTTCGACAAGGACTCATTTGGTATTATGCGGATGACGCGAGACCGTCGATCAAGCGCGCGCCGTCATGGTCGTGGGCTACTACGAATGGGAGAATTGCATTTGACCTTACTGCTTTCAATTCTGATTTTGCATCTACAGCTCTTGATCCTGTTCTCATCTCCTTCAGTGTTGAACCCGCTGGCCTGAACCCCTTTGGCGAGATAAAAAGTGCATCAATAGTCGTTGCTGGCAATACAATGGTAATGAGGGGCGTAGATGACACTATATCTAACTCGCGTAGCAAGCCCTCTGGATATATACACTGGGATGTGAAGATGGATGGGACAGGAAGGAGAAAGACCGCATTATTTACTTGTCGACTGGGCGAGTCATCGATGCTTCTCTTTAATCCACACCCACGAAAAAAAGATTTAGCAGATGGGACAGGACCGATTGAGAGTAACATGGAAGGAAATAAGATATTCAGGGCGAACAATGTGCGGTATAAGGTTCTTTTTGTTGCGACTCAGGGACGTCGCGCTCATGGATTGGTATTGAGACTTATGCCTAGTAACAGAGATGAGGGGGATGAGGATAGGAATGGGACCTCGAATGCTAAAGTTCGAGCTAGAAATGGAGATGGAAATGGAAAGGAAGAAGGTAACCTGACAGATAACAGTGCTCCAATGAAAAGATACTGTCGAGCAGGATATGTTTGGTTATCGGAAAAACACGCAAATGGTAATCGGTATTATGACGCGTATAAATGGGCAGAGTATGATGGATGGAAGAAGGAAACGTTTGAACTGCTGTGATAAAGACGGAGTGTATATTTGTGGTATAGATATAATGGATTGTGCTCGAACAGCAGATAGGTATCTTTCAGTGCATCGATTTGTACAAATCTCGCATAGCCTAACCTCAATACGTGCATCTAATCACGTTTGAGGTAAACCGCACTTTATACGGTTGAGTAGCATCTTCCGAAGATAGAAAAGTCTGAAATCTTTCATCCCATGGGGTCAGCACTTGCTCAGCCATGATGGGAATCTGAAAGGATATCAAGAACAGAAGAACAAAGACCAAATGTCAAGACTAGACATAACAAAGCCTTTCATGCTTATCTATTTTAATAATAGAGCAACTTCAATCCAAGTCCGCTATGCTTTGCTTCTAAAGACCATACAATCCCAGTCCGCGTAAAATCAAAGTTGTGTAAGGTAATCTGTCTATCTTTCGTCACCTAACATAACATAGCATGCTGGTATCCCTCAATTTCCTTCTCTAAAGCATGTACTATCTATCGTGCGAGTCCACAAGTGTGTATCTCCAGTCTAGCATCTATCTAGTGCTGAAGCATACAAGCAAAGAGGAGAGGTAGGCAAGCCTATTCTAAGAAGCAACTGTTTTTGTTTGTTCTTCGCAACGTCTCTTCCACTCCTCTTCATCATCGCTATCACTCCCACTATACACGCTCTTAACATCATCGTCCTCATCCTTCGTCTCATCTATATCCAAATACCCCGATTCGACCCTCTCCGTTTCAGGCGCTTGTACTATCACACCATTCTCATCATACTCCACATATACATGGTCTTTGAGTATCTGTTTCAACTCCCGGTATTGACTGACTAGATCGGCGGCAGTTTTGCCTTGTTTATTGCGAATTCGATTATCACTGCCGGCGTCAAGCATCATATTAACCAGTGCAAGACCTGCAGACCAGTTTTCTCTACTTTCATTTACCCAGCGAATGGCAGAATGTAGTGGAGTTTCGCCATTAGAATTGAGGGGATCGCATTCGAAACCATCTACATCGAGGAGTTCGTTGACGATTGTGACTTCATGGAATGTTCTGTTAGTGGACGTTTTCTTTCTGGATTCCACGGGGGGAGAAGATGTAGATGGGAAAATATATATGAATGTGACTTTACCTTTACCGCCCCTAGCTGCCAAGTGATAGGCTACATTTCCATCTTCGTCAAAGGCGTGGGTATTGAGATATTCGGCTGCACTTTCAGTAGTCCCTAATCTTTCAACAGCAACATTGACAGTGCCGACGGAGTTGCGTTTTATGGCATGTAAGAGTTGTTCATCAATGGAGACTTCTTCCTCTTCATACTCAACATCCCTTGGATCCGCCATTTTATCCGATCTTCACTATCGTCCCAACCTTCTCAGTCGTCTGAAAGGTTCGCTTCTTCACCTCTCGTCCTCAATCCTGAATCCTCAATCCAAACGTCCCAATCTCAATCCCACTTTCACTCTCAAACCCAGAAACTTTCCAATGCTCGAAGCTCAACACTCAAAATCCGATATCCGAAATCTATAATCTATAATCTAAAATCCAACATCCAAACCAGACAATCGATATATCGATCCCCCGTAGCAAAGACAAACAGACAAAGTCCAACCCGCGAAGATAAGACGAAGGAAGGACTTGGAAAAATAAGAGGAAAAGAAAGAAGAAGAAGAAAAAAAAATAGGATTCCCAAGTTACAAAGTTACGTCAAGTCAAAGTTAAAACAAGCAGATGGTAATCCACCCGGTATCTTCTTATTTTTCTTGATAGTAGAATAGTTCCGATGAGAGATGGTTTGCTTGTTGGTTTCCTCAACGCTGATTCGTGAGGGATTCGGAAATATCGTTTGTTCAATTCGTTGCAGAAGTTGAGTGATGGATTGATTGGTTGATCGGATCAGATCAATCGGATCTGGTAGGGTACGGAGTATAGAGTACAGAGTACAGAGAGAGCTGGGTTGAGATGGAAAACTCAGCTCAACTCGACTCTTGTGGTGGGAGAGGAGGAGAAGAAGGTGGGATGGGATGAGAGAAGATGAGATGAGAGAAGATGAGATGAGATGAGAGGTGATGATGAGAGAAGACGATGGGATGAAAGTAAGAAGGTAAGAAGAAAGGTAGGTAAATAGCAAAGTAAAGAGCTTCCTTCGATAGATACACTCACATTCGGTACCTCAACCTTAAGGCTTCGTACTCCAGCCAGAAACCTTGACAAACGAGACGAAACGAAGCGAAACGAAACGGAACGCAACGCAACGCAACGCAACGCAAGGCAACGCACCAACAGAAACTCCTTCCCATGCCATAAACTGTTTTGGTTGGCTGCAATTGGTTGATGGATTGCCTCCATAATCCACATCCTACTGTATACAGAGTACAGTATATCCCACATCCCACATCCCACCCATTATTGTCCACCTATCAAGATCCATCCGTGGTATCAGTTGCGGGTGATTAACTTTGTGTCCGATATACGAGCGATAGAGATAATTGATGTGAGGGGTGCTTACGTAATCGATGGGAAAAAAGAGGTTCCCATAGCTTGATATGATGGCGAAGCCAATTTTACGATAAAGAAAAAAGTACGGTATATTCATATAACCCAACATATCTAGGTATTGGTCTGTGAAGGGGTTGATATTGTTGGATTTGAGATTGGAAGCAGAGAATTGAAGGAATTGAAGGAGAAGGAAAGAAGGAAAGAAAGGAGTGGTATCAAAACGCGATAAATATCAAAGTATCAAGCAAAGCAACCCATCAAAATGCTCCTCTGTATGTCTCCTCCCCCTCTTCTCTCCCCTCCCTCCCCTAAACCCAAACCCCAAACTAACCCTCTCC
>NGKF01000005.1:671961-747194 GCA_002162555.1 Monilinia aucupariae
CCCCTCCCCTCCCTCCCCTTACCTTACCTCACCTCCCCCTTACCTCACCTTCTTTTTCATCCATCGTGCATAGCGCGAGCATCTCAAGAAGGGGGGCCAGTCTATTCACGACTACATTACTACATTGCTCCATTACTCCATTACTACATTACTCCTTTACTTCTTTACTCCTTTCTTTCCATCAATCAATATCCTCACCCGTACATCGACCTCAAATTAAGAGTCAAGCGGATATCATATCAAACCTCCATAAGCTTCCTGGAGTCCTTTAATCAACTCATTACAGCTCATTACAACTCATTACCCTCAATCCCCTCAATACCCTCATTACAGCAATTAATATCCAGGATTTGTGTCGTCAACACAGATCACTCGTCACCATGTCATTGGGCTCTATCCAAACAGATTTCGATGGTGAGTTCAAATCTTCTGTTAATTTATGCGTCGCGAGCCTGCGACGACAAATCTATTATCCCCATCCCCACTTATCACGGCTGGCATGTATCAAGTTGAGATATGCAGCGTTTCACTCTTTCCCATCATTTCCCGTCATCGACAAGCATGAATCCAGAGGCTGACTTGTGAATCGGGTTTTCTGAACAGTCAATCGATCGTCGACCAATCTATCATCCAACAACCCCTTTAGAAATAGAGCCTCATCCCCAGCTATACCTCCTCCTACTCAACGTTCCTCGAGAGAACCTCCTCCACGACCCCTATCACGAAATCCATTCCTTGATGCTCCTCTCATCTCAAATCAAACATCATCATCACCCGACCAGACGGCATTCTCTCGAGCAGCTCCAACCTCACCAGTGCCAGTCTTAACTGGAAACGCCGCAGCCTTATTTGTACGTTATTCTGCAATATTAGAGCTTCCTTCTCCTAATAGCCCTGCACGAGCATGAAGTATTGTGAATGACAACACACTTCCAAGGGGGGAATCCAGCCTGCATCAAAACAGATCGCTAACATGAACCATATAGGACGAACTCACACTTGGCGATAAGCCGATTCCGAACAGAAGCCAAAAACCTGGAATGAATCGATCAAGCTCGTCAAACCCGTCATCATATGATAAGGTAGAAAACATCCCGCCTGGAAGATCATCAGGCCATAGACCAATGCGATCCCAGGAAGAAGCGACACGTGCAAGAGCACATGGAAAACCATCCTCGAGCAGACCTCGCAAAGAAGAAGAACTTGACATTTTTGCCGATCCTAACGATAGCCCAAGACGAAGAGCAAGACGTAACTCTGACACTTCCATCATGGACCGGAAACCAAAATTCCTTGACCCAGAAGACGATCGCCGACGCATCGAAAAGGAGAAGAGACATCGTGATCGTAAGCGTGCACAAGACAAGACCAAGAAGAAGGCACCGCTTGATGTCATTGATCAGTTGGATGCTACCAGTATTTTTGGAATTGGAGGTAAGCTATCATGATTGATTGCAACAACTCGTACTAACTCCACCTCTAGCATTCCATCATGATGGGCCATTTGATGCCTGTTTACCGGGCCGTAATCGAACGGGGAGTCGACGTGCGCCAATGCAAGCTTTTGCGAAAGATTCAGCAAACAATTCCCTTGGTGGGGGAGGACCTCTGAACAAGAAACCGGATCATGCAACATTCATGGGCAACAATGATGCGGAGGCACATCTCGATTACTCTCGTGGCGGGGATAAGATCGATAGCTACGAACCTTACGGGCATCGTCCTGGAATGCCTAGTCGCACGGAATCTGCCATCGAAAGTGCAACCACGCGTGTTGAGCCAGTTCATGGTGAGGAGTCGATGGGACTTGGAACCTCTACGTTCCTCGAGGGTGCCCCGGCCTCTCGAGCGGCTGTGCAAAAGAACCAAATTGAACAATCCGGCATGGACGGTCTATCTCGCAAGAAGTCGCTGGCACAGAAATTCCGTGGTATCAACAG
This sequence comes from Monilinia aucupariae, assembly GCA_002162555.1. Taxonomy (NCBI): domain Eukaryota; kingdom Fungi; phylum Ascomycota; class Leotiomycetes; order Helotiales; family Sclerotiniaceae; genus Monilinia; species Monilinia aucupariae. The sequence goes on from NGKF01000005.1 coordinate 673,902, forward strand.
CCGACGTGATTATGGACCTTCTGGAAGAATGAATAGTCCAGAAGGCATGTACAACTCGATTTCTCCAGACTCGTACAGCCCTGGCACAAACAAAGCAAATGAGGCAAACCCGTTCTTCAACGAATCTAGCAATGGCGATGATACAATCAAGGAGGAAGCCGTTACATTTGCCGAACTACCACCAAGGCCCGGACGCTCTCGCGCTCCTTCCAACCCTGGAATTGAAAGGCGTGCCACTAATGATAGTATTGGGGATTCATCCAAGGCGCCAGGATCAAATGGTGGAGGATTCTTGTCCAGAGTTAAGAGTTTGAAGGGAGGACCACGAAAGCCAAGGGCTGAGAACAAGCCATTACCATCCCCTCAGCTACTTTAATCTGTTTATCAAGAGGACGGTCGTCAACGATCTCGTTATTTGAATCTTAGATGGTGGATGTAGACGTCAGCGTCTCATGATCTCATATACACCGAATACCTACGCTCCTTGGCTCGTTTTGTTCTACTTTTCTTTGCCAGTATTGCGATACAGACTAGCCTATCACTCTCACCTAAGATACATGGGTTTGGATAAAGAAGGTCTCCATAAGTTTTCGTGGTAGAGTTTTTCTCTCCACATTTTCTTCTTCACCTGTTTTTCGACTTTGGCTCTTGCTAAACGAAGAATCTTCTTTTTTTGAATTTCTTTTGATGGTCAAACGACCCACAAATTGCTATTTGATTCCACGGGCGTATAGGAGTACATATGGATAAGCCTGTCACTCGAGGTGTGAGGGGAGAGGGTGATCAAGATCGGATTCTTCTTTGATTTAATGGGATTTTGAGGGTTGGAATGGGGTTTGGGCGGGATGGGTGGTGGTTGAATTAAATGGGCTGGGGTGTGTTTCTGGCTTGAAGGGAAATTGGTTAGAGCATAAAGGGGAAGGCAAACCAGAGATGAGATGAGATCCGTAGGGTGGGGAATGAGAAGATTTCACACTTGATGCCGTGCTGAGGAGTGGATGTGCAGGGAGAGAGAACAGTGGTGGTAGATGAGAATACACACATACATAAATTCAATGAAATGAATTAGGAACTGAAAAAACTTGGGGAGTTTTTGGACTTCCATCAATGTCATCGTCTGAAAAGTGGGGATAATTAGTGTTTATAATAATAGTATTGATGTTGAGAATTATTATCATGATGGTAACAGTCGTCGTAGTACTACTTACTAGATGAGAAGTCTCATCACACTCCCCCCCACTAGAAGAATTCTTTGGGTCATTTATTGCTTGAAAATACTTCCTTTCTCTTTCTCTCTCTCTCTCTCTCTCTCTCTCTCTCTCTCTCTTTTCATTTCGATTGAAATGTTCACTCATGGCCCTTTCTCGATGATGATGATGATGATGATATCTTCTGCAGCTGGAGCTGGAGGGAGAGATGGAGGGAGAGGGAGGGAGAGGCAGAGAGAGAAGGAAAGATGAAAGAAGAGAAGGAAAAAGAGATCAAAGAGAAAAGGAGAGAAATGAAATTCAATTCTACCTCCCACCCATACCCGCGCCGTCCCTTCAGCCATCACCAGAGCAGATGTCACTCACTAAAACAGATCGTCACCCCTGCCCTTCATCACGATTCGTAGAATAGGCCCGCATGGATCATGCTTTGCTGGGGATTCCTGATGCTTGCTCTTTTTTGCTTGGGGAGTTGGGAAGTTGGGAAGGTGGGAAGGTTGCGATTTGTATCTAGCTAGGTTCGGTTTGTGGGAGTGTGGTGGATGGTGGGGTTGATGGTTTATGGTTGTGGTTGTGGTTGATGGTTATGGTTATGGTTATGGATGGCGCGGGGGGGTCTGAGAGTGGTGGTGATGGTGATGGTGATGGTGATGGTGATGGAGATGGAGATGGAGATGGAGTGACGGAGGAGATCTCTTGGAGAATAACACAAGAAAGACATGAATGAGTCCAAGACTATACTATCGGATTTCTTTGGTAACTACTCTAGGTGGAATACATTCAGCGTGTTAGGTGCGGAAATACCTGTCTTTCTGGAAGGGGGTTAAAAAGATGAAGAGAGCTGGGTAGGCGAAGGAGAGGGAAGATTGATGGATATTATGCAATGCAACGCAACGCAACGCAATGTAATGCTCGAACGGGATTTGGTATATTGAGATTCATCAGACATTTAAGAATCTCCACGCAATAAAGGTTTGATATTCAAAATTGATTTACTCGAGTATACAACTGAGGTTCAATGTCTCAAGGGTTGAGTTGAAGTGACGAAACTTTCATGTTCGAAGAGCTCACTCGTACAATACTCGTAGCGGGGCTCGATGTCCGAGTGGGTGGAATGAGAGTTTGAATAATACCAGTTTGAAATAGAGTAGATAGCATCACAAAGATCTATGGTCAAAACTCCTCGCGCGCACACCTTGGGAAGGAAATCATTCCGTGCCCATCCATCTCCTGCACATAGGAATGATATGAGGAAGGAGGAGATTGAGAGGCTATCATCCTCAAACTCGCGAGGTGTTCGTGATCGTGTTCGTAAAGGGGCATTGCGTGTCGAAAGATATCCGTGTAGATTGAAGCATGATATCTGCAGCGAGACGCTGAGAGATTCTTCTTTCGTGGATCACCAGATCGATATTGAGGTGGAGTAGAGGAGAGGAGAGTAGATGGCCTGATCTCGAGACAAACTTGGAAGGTGAAGAGAGCATTAAATGTTGTGTGTGCTTGGAGGTTTCTCAGCTCAAGGCCATACATACATACATACCCTTGAAGGGTATTCAGTCAGACGATCTCAAGTTTATCGCTTCGAGTATCTACGCTCTTCAGATCGAGTACTCGTATAGATAGATATCACTTTGTACGTGTGAAGATATGGTGGCTCGTCGCTTAATCAACTGTTCAACTGTCGGTGCCAAAGTTCCCCCTTTTACGAGTACTCTACCAGGCCTGCTTGTGATGATGTAACTGTTGCTGCGGGGTTTGGGTTGGCACAGGTTGATAATACTTGACGTGCAGGCTGTGATGGTGCCACTATCTTCAATAAGTACCTTGACGAGGATCTGAACATGGATTTGGGTTGGTTTCTCAAGCTCAGGGGCAAGGAGGTGGGACTTTGCTGCAGAAACGATTTTTGGGCGAACATCACTGCGTTCTGATTTCTGGTTTGGAATTTGGGCTCATCCTTCACTAAGAGAATGGTGATTGCAGTATAATCTCATCTTTAATTAATGTTCTTGAAATTATCCACTTAGTAACGGACTTAACTCGTGCCATCTTGTCTCAGCCAGTTCAAGAATGTGCTTCATCTCATCCTTCCCTACAGTTGTTCCACCAACTTTCGACAATCCCATTATCTTTGGTTTGCCTTCCTCGCAATCAATGACCATCGTAATAGACTCATCACATAACCCTTCCTCAAATGTGTCCGGATCCGCCAAAATCCAGAATTTCTTATCTTTCCCTCGCTTCTGCTCCTTTGCTCTAAACACCAAAGATGTGACGGCAACTGGCAGTCCTCTCAATGTAAGTCTCTTCGATAGTGATATCTCGTCATCACAAAGTATCATCTCCCGATCTGCGTCCCAATGCGCCTTTGGTAACCTCACATTCCTCAGAGCCGATACAACAGCAGCCCAAGCAGCATCAAATGGATTCCCGTCAAGCGAAATGAACAAGATGTCGATATATAAAGTCCAAAATGCCTTCACTTCGGGCTCAACGCTCTCTGGGTCTTCATCGTCCTCCATTATATCCTGTTCGCTCAGATCTGGTGGCTGATACCAAATTCTCAAATCTTCATCATCGACCATGCGCGAACTGTGCAATAATGAATATATCCTTGTGCTTAAGCTTTGCGCCAATGTAGTCGGTGGTTGGCCGGGCAAGAATGCAGGTGAGCATCCTGTCGCTAGCTCAATATTTGGAACTAGTAAATCCAATTCTTTCGCTTCATTGTAACCCGGTCGCGATGAGGGAGCGGTAGTGGATTTATCAACTCGGTAGGTTCCAACATTGCTCGCCAGAAGGATTTCACCTCGAACTCCACACACGACGGCGGTATCACCTATACGTACAACTGCGCTACCTTCAGCATGAGTGAGGGAGCCTGTGTTGATGTGTGGGGCGCGAAATTGAGTTGGGGATCGCCCGTTTGCGCGTTTAGATGAATTGGTTGGAGAACTTGGCTGAAGATGTGCGAGAAGGTATGGATGAGGAGAGAGTTTTGCAAAGGTCTCTCGAGGAAACGAAAGTGTGGGTTGAGCTGTAGGTGTCATTGTTGGAGGTTGTATTATTCCACTGGCTGATATTGTTTATCACGAGGCAGAACCTTGGGTTTATCAATTGAAGGTCGTCGGCTGAACTTTTTTTTCCTTTTAGAGCTAAAAGTACTAGTTACGGGTGTAGCCGATTGATATCAGCCAATCAATAGAAAGCTTGAAGCGAGGCTGACATTCAAGAGTGACGAGGCTGAACACCCTTCAAAATTCAATATACCATAACTACTGGTAATATGCGGTACTTCCTGTACTCGACTAGAAATATCATTTATCCTACCCGCCACTTCCGTATTCTCACTATCTCAAGAGTCAGGAAGGATCAAGCTGCGAGCCTCATGATTCTGATTATTAGAGAGAAGGCCTGGTGGCCTCACTACTTCACAGTTGTTCCTGCAGGGAGAGGTAGTATTTGTCTCAACCCCCACCTGGGCAGCAGGTCAACCCTCGTTGGAGGTCGAATGGGGGGGTCGAGAACTAAAAGATGAGCGCAGGATGCAAGTCTTGATGGGTTTACCAAAGTCAATCATGTTTGCAGAGGTAACGATCTTGACGAAATACGATCTAATTTCCTTTTAGTCCTTATCTTTATAACCTTCAGGTAGCAGAAAATCGGTCGACCGTCATTGACTGCCAAATATTACTGATAGGCGCCTTCTTCTTCGTTCCATGGTATTAGAGTCAGGCCACGTAGGAAGTTCAACGGAGCGTCTGGCTGGATCGAGCCAATATGGCAGTATCAAATGGTTTATGGTTAGAGTTTAAAGTTCAGGATTCAATCGTATTACGCATGTACTGGCCAGACCAAAAGCCCATTTGTTTTCACTGCGATAGCGAAAATGTGACGAAGAGCTAGGAGATGCATTGGTAAATCATGAGGGCTTCATGTTATACGTCGCCTCGCTCCAATAGCCCTAACGTCGGGATCTCTCCAGCGACCAGCTGTTGATCTCAAGAGTTCCCTGGAGATAATAATTGGGTGAAGGCAAAGTGTACTTTGATCAGGGATCGAGTTTATCCGGCAGATGGTTGCACAAATGTGACTTGAACTGCCTAGGTGTACCTTGAACGGTTGAACGACCTTACCCGAGCCGGGGGCATTGAAGCTTGCAGGGGCCCCTATCAGCACCTAAAGGGTAAGCGAGGCAATCAACGTGCGTGTGTTAGCGCTCAAAATGCACTGCAACCTTCAAGAACTTGACATACGGTCAATTATTGGTTGATTATTATCACGAAATGGAAAATTTGCACAATGACGGGCACGTTTTTTTATTCCTCATTGGAGAAAAGTCATCCTTGAAGTTTGATTGGCCAATTCCTTTCGGACCATAGGAAAAATCTTGGTCAAATTTGTTCAACAATGCCCATTCAGCATGTGCCCTCGGCCATGCGCATCACACCTCCATTGTGTTCGCCCGTCACAATTGGAGGTATAGGTGCTGTATGGGCCTTCCTTCCTCCTCTTTGGGCATGAAGTAATACTAGTACCTCAATCTGTAATCAACACGGAAGGCTGAAGAATGTGAAGGATATTGGAATACAGTACAGTACAGTATCTCCATCTCCATCTCTCCCTATCTGTACTGTTGTTATCAAAGCTATTTCTTTTTTCCTATATATCACTTCCTACGCGGTGACCACCTGCATAGTATTCGACAACGGAAACTGTGGCATCGCCCTCCATCAAGACAGGCGGTCTGAATCATCGACTCGCCGCTGTCATCCTAGGGGTGGCGCAACCAATATCATTGTATTGTAGAACAAATCCCCGATTGTCACCAACGAACACCAACGGCACAAACTGCATTCCATCACATTTAACATTACCAGCCATACTTTCAGAGTATATGAAGTTCTCGTCTTGTTTTGGCTAACCTCCTCTGCTTCTGGACGCCTTCGGTTCCGGCTATACACATATCTCGAGGTGATCGGATGCAATAAATCAGTGGTTGCAGGTGATGAGGTGACTCCACCTGCAGGAACATTCGACCTTGGCATACTAATCATTCCCCACACCGATTTTCTTGTAATATATCCATATATCATATCATACCCTCCAAGACTTTATCCGAAAGAACTCTTACCGTATAGACCTTTCGTGCCTCACTTTGTTTGAGTCCTATTTTAACGTTTATCATCTCTATCGCTCGTTCAAAATTTGTGCGTCGGCTGAGGGATCTGGAATTCCTCTTTCTTCAGTTCGCAGACTGAACATCTCTACGACGTAAAGAATCAGACATTAATGCAATTTTAAGACTCGATGTTCATGATATATACTAAAGTTCTCCAATCAGGGTCTCGGCCACTTTGAATCTAGCTGGCCGTGCCCTTTGGATATACTCTGCTCTGCTGAGTGTGAGTTGGCGACGTACATTGGACTCAAAATCTGGCTTTCTAAAATAGCAGCATATTTTGGATCGAGAACGACTTTGGGCATCAAGTCTACCTCAGGGTCTACAATGGCTGGCTTTACATCGAAGGAGATATCTGTTGTGGGGTTTGCGTCTCAGACCGTGAAGGACTTCGCTAAACGGATCAACATCCCCCTTACAGCCACCAGTCCTCCTGGCTTGGTCGCAGCCGACACTCTGGACCCATGGAATAAAGCTGGAAAGTACGCCTTGGCATGGACTTACTTCCCAGTTGTTTTAATTTGTCTAGTCGCAATAACTAGAGCATATCATCTTTGGACCGACAAGCTACGTCAAGCATACCACAAACATGAAGTCGAGAAACAGTTAGTGCGTTACTATCAACAACAGCAAGAAGAATATGCCGTGAACATGCATACTGGAGAAACAGAGCAACAATTCTTTCCACCCACAGCTCTTGACGAGAAACCATATATTTCTGTCACAAAAGGATCACATTGGTCGTCAATATCATTGATAAATGATACTTTAGCATTGTTTAGATGGGTTTTCTATCGCCCAATTCCAGAGCTTCGATACAAGAAAAAACTCATCACGGCATTCCCATCTTTGGCAGTCGTTGCCTTACTAACAATAGGCCTGGTTTTTGTCTCCCTCCAGTGTTTCTTGCCCCAACCCCTCTACTGGGAGAGCATCAGATATGGATCTCCTCCACTTGCCATCAGGGCAGGAATGATGTCTGTGGCAATGACCCCATGGTTGATTGCAACAGCCATGAAGTCCAACCTAATCTCATGGATAACAGGAATAGGCCATGATCGACTGGGTGTCTTCCATCGATGGGGAGGCTACTTATGCCTCTTCCTGGCTCTTGTGCACACGATCCCCTTTTTGGTACAACCTGTATGGGATGATGGTGGTATGACAGTTTTCGGCAAACTTTTCCCTGCAAGCCGTGGTATTATTTATGGGACTGGGATCGCGTGCCTAGCACCTCTTGGATGGCTCGTTATTGGATCTTTACCAGTAGTTCGAAGACTTGCATATGAACTATTTGTAGTTCTTCACATCCCGGCAGCTGTAGTTTATGTAGCCATGTTGTTCTGGCACACCAATAATTATCTTACCTCCTGGGCTTACCTCTATGCAACCGTCGCCATCTGGGCTTTGGCTTATCTCACACGTGTCGGTAATTTGAATTGGACAAAACCATGGAGGAACTCTTTCTTGATTGGCGACGAGGCTGCTATCACGTTGATGGCAGAGAACGCAATCAAGGTAACTGTTCCGACACAGATGAAATGGAGACCTGGCCAGTACATCTATCTTCGTATGCCCGGCATTTCCGTTTTCGAGAACCACCCTTTTACCATTTCTTCTCTTTGCAGTGAAGACTTTCCGTCCGAGTATGGCGAGCAATACAGAGACTGTACTGTGGTGTTCAGACCATTCAAAGGGTTTACCAAGAAAGTCCTCGAGACCGCGACTCACAACGGCCCCTTCAAAACATACCGAGCTTATTTAGATGGACCATATGGCGGTATGCAACGAGAACTTGCTGCATTCGACACTGTTATTCTTTTTGCTGGGGGAAGTGGTATCACAGCAATTGTTTCACAGCTGCTGAACCTGATCAAGAGAATGAGAGATGGCAAGGCAGTCACTCAGAAGATTGAGGTTGTATGGGCATTGAAGAGACTCGAATCTATGGATTGGTTTAGAGAAGAGTTGAGGATCTGCAGAGAATACGCACCTCCAGACACAATTAATTGTCAGTTCTTTGTGACGACCGCAAAGAGATACTCAAAGACCGACATTGCCGGGAGGGCTCAAAGACCACTGAGCACGACATTTCATGATAAATTAGACGGGTTTGTGGCAGGTATTGCTTCTAGACGAAACTCGGCTCTCATTCGTGATGAAGCTCAAGGGAATGAAGAGAGGGAGAGAGAATTAAGAAGGGAGGATGAAGATGCCATAACATCATTACCACATTCAAAACATCTGCAGCCAAGAGTGCACCCCAATTTACAGACCTCATTTCCCCCACCACCTACGACAGAGTCAAAGTCTAAGAACTCTGAGAAGAGACGTTCTCTGTTAGCAACACTATCACCAGATTCCCATGAGACCACTCGAAGATTTTTGTCGCCCTTAGGATTGGCTACCAAATCACAAGGTGATTCCAAAGAATCATTCCACTTCCCAGCGCCTCCGCAAAGACCAGATGCTCCCCATTTCCAGTGCGCTCCACCACTCTCGGTCAATCCTAATCGGGCTAGCTTTGTTCCTGATACGGCACGCAACAGCTATAATCCTCAGGACCATATTGACGACCCAGCAGAAGCATACAACGCTGATATGCAATCGTCTGAAGAAGGCCAGCTCTCCGAGCAATTCGCACCTCGGGGGTATGCACATACGCCTCCACCCAAAGACACACCCAAGGCGTCTAGTAAAATAGATGGTATGCCTTCTTTAAAGCCCCCAGAACCCGCTTATTTGCGTCAAAAATCCGAGGAACTAAAGCTCGAGATTCCACAATCAAACTTTCAGCAGAGCACCCCGGGTCCAACCTTCGACTTTGGCTTCCCATCCACCCCTACGCTCTTTCAAAAGAACCTCATGCGTTTTGCATTTGTCGCGCCCAAAAAGAAGGAAGGCTGGACTACTGAATATGGTCGTCCTGATCTAGGGTATATGTTAAAAGAAATGGCTACTGGAGGACCCGACGGGCATGGCATCTTTGGGAGGAGGACGTGCGTCTTTGTTTGCGGTCCACCTGAAATGCGTATCAATGTCGCAACTACGGTGGCGAAGTTGCAGGCTGATATCTGGGGCGATGACAGCAAAGACGAGATTTTCCTACATACCGAGAATTATGCTATTTGATTGAATTTGATTTGAACGCGGGATTAGATGTGTGAATGGAAAGATCGGACGATCAGTACATAATTTACGGCTGGCGGTGTTTGGGTCAAGGGGAAAGGGCCAGAATCCCAATATATCTATCTGATACCAATGGCAAAGGCAAAGGCGGGGATTCGTGGGTAACTCTAATAGGAGTCTATACCCAACTACTTTTTGTAATCTATCACAGGCTTATCAGTCGGCACTGCTCATAATTCAATCATTTAATGACTACAGCCAACACATTTTTGAATTCGTTATTGAAGTTTAGTGCAACATGAAAACTATCTAGCTGCAGAATATGTCTGCGAGAAGGCTAAATGAAGCAGCGGTAGACATGCGGTACAACGAGGCCACTTTGGCGGTCGGCCGTTAAACTTGAACCTCACAGACAGGACCAAGCACAACAGGTCGATAAAACGCGGTAGCTACATACCCATGTCGGCCAGGAACCGACAAAATCTTTGTATTCCCTGAGGTTCCGAACCACGTCAATGTGTCTCGTTGTACTGCGTATCGATAAAACCTGCAGCATCTGCATCTACCATTCAACAACCGTAATATCCAGTCTTCATACTCGATCCCAGCTCGAGCATTCTCTCCTTAGCATGCTTGATAATACCTCAAGCGCGGAAACATGTTCCAGCCTTTTGAAGGTACTTCATCCGCCATTTGATATGTAGCAACCATTACGAACCGCTTCCTTCAGAACATAGTTTCCAGAGCAGTAGATACAGGACGCTGAATTGGTCTTTCGTCCAACTAGAAAGATCTACTGAAAGATTTCTCCATACGACCGCATCTTCATGAGAATGCGAAGATTTGAATTGTGTCGGACGATTGATGGAAGAAAGAAAGGAAGAAAAAGTTCGCGAGAAGTTTATCATAGCGCAGGACCTTGAGACGCTAAGCTTGATTTGGATTAGTATATAGTTTAGCGATCAAGCTAGTAAGCTCAAGGGTGGCCCACCAAGCTTCAATATAAATTGCACAAACTTTTCGTGATTGAGGAAAAATGGAATCCTTGAGCGAAACGCAATGGGATGTAGTGATTGAGGGTACTGGTTTGAAGCATTCATTGCTTGCCTTGTAAGTCGTGTCTTCTCTCTATACTGGTGTGAATGTGGTGATAGAAGATGTGTCAATTTGAACAAGAAAACTAACTAACATAGCAGCATGAAGAGCTCTCTCTCGTTCAAATAAGAAGATATTACACGTGGATGAAAACGAATACTATGGAGATGAAGAAGCAGCTTTTAGTCTGCAAGAAGCAGACGCATGGGTGAAGTGGTCGCATGCACAGAACAGTGAGTTCGACGCATCTTATCAATTACAAGCAAAACTGATAGATAATCACAGCATTCAGCAATGCTTCCGCGACATATAACCCCTCTCTCAAAGAGAAGCTTAGCTTCTCAAGAGCATACAATCTCACCCTCTCACCACAAATAATTTACACGCGATCACCACTCCTCTCTACCCTCGTATCCTCGAAAGTCTACAAACAACTCGAATTTCAAGCTGTCGGTAACTGGTTCTCCTATGACGATGCAGCACTGAGACGTCTGCCATCAGGCCGGGAAGACATCTTTCAAGATAACAGTATCGATAACCGCGCAAAGCGATCACTGATGAAATTCTTGAAGTTTGTCGTGGACTATGAGAACCAAGTTGATGTCTGGCAAGACAAGGCTGAGATGGGACTGTCACAATTTCTCGCGGATGATTTCAAACTTCCAAAGAATTTGCAGGCACTCATTGGAGCTTTGACGTTGTCACTTGACCCGCTTGAAGTCATAAAGGTGCAGTATGCACTGCCCAGAATCCAGAGGCATCTGACGTCAATTGGTGTCTTTGGCCCTGGATTTGGAGCTGTCGTACCTAAATGGGGTGGTGGCGCTGAAATTGCCCAAGTCGCGTGTAGAGCTGGTGCAGTGGGTGGGGGCGTGTACGTTCTGGGTACTGGCGTTCGAGATGCTAAATGCATTGAAGATGAAGGTTTTACTACACATGAAATCGATTTATCGAATGATGAGAAGGTGAAAACCAGATTCATCACTCGAATCTCCAATGACGCATCTCCTGATGCAATACGGTTAGCCAAGGCTATCACAATCGTGTCTTCACCCTTGGGGTCACTATTTACTAGTACGGTGGAAGGTTCTCCCACATCTGCCGTAGCCGTGGTTGTTTTCCCAGCGAAAACAGTCTCGGCAAGTGATGTCACTCAAGACTCTCCGGTGTATATCATGGCTCATTCCAGCGAAACAGGGGAATGCCCTGCAGGTCAATGTTAGTACTACCTTTCTCTTGTCTGTTCGCGAGCGCATTATATGATGAATAACTTCGAATACTTATCTACATTGTCTGAACTCCATTGAAGATAATACCTCTGACAGTCTGATAATGCTCCTTCTTTCCCCAATTTGTTTGACCTCACTTTTGTGAATACAGATAGCTGACGATGGCTTCAGGCGTTCTCTACACTACTACCCTTCTCCCTGAACCTTCGACCATGCAGGCTGGTAAGCTCCTGTTGGAGAAGGTTATCTCCAAATTCCTGGAGACGATAGAGGGTGATGGTGGACAGGTGCTTTACAGTGTTTACTACGAGCAGCAAGGGGGCAAGGATAAATTAGACCTCGCCTTCAATGATCAAGTTTTGAAGGATGTTGAAGAGGAATGGAAAAGAGTTTCTGGAGGGGATGAAGAGACTCCCTTCATGGTATTCGAGGAACGAAATGGAACGGGAGATGATGATGAAAGCGGGGAATATTGATTAGTCTATCAAGGAGTTGAGGTGCCATTTGGGAGCTTATGAAGCGGCTTGCAGTCTCCATTTACGAATACGTTATTATGACTTTTTATTTTTGTATTTGCGCTTACTTTTCATTCATGTTACATGTCGATGTCTTGCTTTTCCACTGAGCAGACATTTCAACAACACCTTTAGTCTAGTCGTGATGACAAATGTCTGGCTGCTGAGGTTTTGCAAGTACTTTAAATTTGCGAAGTGGTCTTATTTTACAGCTCCACTCTGCAGAGTTCACCAAACTTCTGACGTATTTTCCTACCTCAACCTTTAGACTCTGTTCCCACTCTGATTAATTTAAAAAGTATTTTCTAGCTAATGAGTTTCCTGATTTCAGTATGTTGATATATGCATGCAATATCTGTCCAACAGACTTACGATTATTATGGGCTTTTCCAATAGCTTTTCTACTCTTCTTTCTGACATAATATCATGGTGAAACGCAATTTTGGTATTGAGATTGTGGGTAAGGAGAATCAGAAGGAGGAAAATAGGGGGGAGATGGAGCGAAGAATGGATGTTGAGCTTGGGAAGTCCAGAGGTTTGGATAATGTGAGGTATGCAAAGAAGAGGAGCAGAGTGGGGAGGATTTTTTGACCGAGTGGTTTGGCTTTGTGGTGTTGTTGTTGTTGTCATTATTTGTTGGATATAGAATCTGTGTACGGAGGTTGTGTGGTGAGGGGAAGGACTAGGAGGAGAGGCAAGTGCATCCTTCAGGCCCTTTCCTTGTTGTGAATAATGCTATTTCCTTTTTTCCCTCCATTCTCTCTTGTTGACTCTTGTTCCCCTGTCCCCGTGGAGTCAACCAAGGTGCAAGTGGAGAGCGTAATGCCTCAAGGGAGATGATAAAGTTCCTGGTCCGAGTTTCCCTATTCTACAAGTCAAATCATCCTTTTCGGTCGTGTGTGCATGTTACATGCTATTTCCTTGCTCTTCCCATTCGCGATGGGCTTCGCCAGTTTCGTCAGCTCGGAGTTTGCTTCGACGTCGATGGTTCACGACATGGCTTCTCTCGCGGCACAATGGGCAACCCTTTCATACCGATTCGTGATTATATCGCATTGTTAACACTAGTGGTGGAAATAAGATAACCCTCGTTCATGTTTGAAAGCATGTTAAGGCGCTTATTTGGTGCGTTCAATATGATTTTTCAATGTGATTTTGTCAATTTAATCGGTAAAGAAGAGAAGAGAAAAGAAGGAATATAAAGAGACAATAGCGAGAGAATAAAAGAAAAAGGAAACATATAGAGAAGAGAAAAGGAGAGGAGAAGTATATATGATGAGGAAACGGAAAGGGAGGGGAAGGTAAAAGGAACTCCCAAGCACTTATTTTCCTCGATTGAAATTGTCCATCCAACTTCCATATGCAATAATGTAGTTGTTCTGTTCGATCAATCAAAACACATTCCTCATCTGGCTTGTTGGTCCGATACCTTACCCATTGCTGTGTCGATTAAAGCTGATTAATTACTCTTTTAGCCTTCCTGCTTCCCTTTGTCTCCTATTCTCTACGACATATACATCACCGCCTCGGCTAATAAAACGATCAAATTGATTGCTAGTACTTAAAATTTCATGTCGAAATATACGCTTCGTAGGTAGGTACTCTATCCATACCAGCATTATTCAGCCAGGAGGCATTCTTTTGTCACGCACTTAACATCAGTGGATAAGGTAGGTGAGGTTACTGCCTTGAAGGTTTCCATCACTCCCGAATGAAGAAATTTACGCAAAGCGATATATTTGATCAAGGTCGAAAGGAACGAAATGTAGATTTCTTGTTCCTGGGTCCGTTCTTATTACGAGTAGACTCAGTGATTCATTCGCTTACCCACAAGATACCCCACATCTCATAGTATGATATATATTTAAACTTCTAACGGGCCATCACATACGACCATAGACTGAAGAGAATTGGGCATCCCGTCCGCTCTGCCATACACAAGCTTCAGATCGGTGGATTAGTAGTTGGGTGGGTGACCACCAGCGAATCCCCACTGTTGTATGTATCTCTTTATTTTTGCTTTTTTGCTTTTTGCTTTTTGCTTTTTTGCTTCCTTCATGAGAGGCGAAACAATAACCAAGCTGTTGTCCAATTTCATTGGAATGATGAGATGGGTGAATAAATATCCGTGCCGGCTTCAGTGAAAGATACGAATTCTAATCGTCTTTTCGAGACAAATTTATATTCTAATTGGCCAATAGGGTGGGCAGCATTAGGGTGTGCAGCTGGCTGACATCCATTGACATATCCGCCAGGATGTCGCCATTACTTGAGATAGATTTGATACCGTGACTAACGAGGTGGCGGAGCTATTGGATGCTTCAAGAGATTGTGAAATGAGACTTCCTCCAACGTTGAGCTTCATGACATCCATTTTGGATTCAGGGTGTAGAAAGCGTCTTGAAACTGGGGAAAGTCGATAGAAGAGTAAGCTATTATCAGGTATTAGTTAAAGACCAGAGGTCAAAAGATGGGTAAATGATTATATCTGCTCTACTTACCATATGAAGTGCTACTTTGGTCGAGTGCCTTAATTGTGGGCTGTGGCAGCTTCTGCAGTCCTTGGACGGTATCATTTGGCAAGTACGGCTGTGGCATGTGGAACATATTTCCAGGCAAAATCTGCTGATAGAGCGGAACGCCTGCTTTAAGCACTGCTGGCATGTTCACCAGCAAATGTTTGTACCACGTCCCAGTACTTGTCGGACGCTTCCATCAAGGAAAGAGTAGCACCGGTAGTAGGCATGTTTTTATGCAATTGCACTGTCATGGATAACACAGCGCCGTATGTGCCGCCTCTACCACCAGCAAGAGCCCAGTATAAGTCTGAATTTCGACATGGCGTCGCTATGAGAACGTCTTCCGTTCAGGAAAAACCTCCCACTCTAGAACCTGATCGGCTGCGAGCCCAAGCTTAGACGCAAGCCGAGTGGGGCCTCCAACAATACCAACAGGTGGGCAGTCTCCGTCCACAACAACATACCCCTGAACATTGATGGTGGACTGGGCTTTCAAAGCCTGTACACCAGCGCCTATCTTGGTCGCCTTGCCTGTGGAAGCAACAGATTGGTAGTCTAGGATAGATCTGTCTTTGATGTGGTGGGTCTATAATAATCTTCGGTCGTCAGTAATTACCTATCTAGAAAGGCTTTTGAAGTGAACGTTGGGAATAGAGACACAGAAGACAACACATGAGGCTAGAGCTTGAGGTCGGGGAAAATAGATCCATTTCACTTAAAAGCCAGTGCGCCGGCTCCTGCAGATCTGCTCATACAACCATACCCCGTGTTCCGGATGCCTAGACGAATATTGTTTTCTGTCGCGAATGCCAAGATGGGACGGTAATCCACAGCAGCGTTGACGGCAGAAGGCACACTGGTACCTATGATGCACTGAGCATCACGAGGACTGAAAGGATCGCAACTCATATTGGTAAAAAATGGGGGTCTCACTTCCCATGATCCATGAAAATTGAGCATAAGTTCAATAAAGTCGAGATTCTGCTTTTATTGATAATCCGAGCTTAATCTGCGTAAGACTGGCATCTCATTGCAACAATCAATTCGTCAAGCTTCACATACAAGTATATGAGGTTGCCAGCGGTTCATGCCTTCCTTCATCAGGAGATCACAACTATTTTACTATGGATTAGTAACATCTGCCAGAGGCGGAAACGAGGACGATCACGTGTTCGTCATATAAAGGAGAGCCAATACATTGGTAGCCCCCTAGTTATACGTAGAAAACAATCGAAAAGGGGTTTCTAGACTCCGTTCATTTCTTCTTCGGGTTTCAATCTAGAAATAAAATCGAGCGTTTATTGCCGATTTTTTGAAACTTTTGTCTCCTCCCCTCCTCGGTTGACAGAATGATAGACGAATTTCTCAGATTTATTTGTATCTTCAAAGCCAGATCGCTATTAGATTGGTAGAATGAATCAAGTTCTTATTACTCAATAAAGAAGACTCTGCAAGAAGGGTGTGCAAAGGAGAACATTGAGTTGAAAGATAAGCGAACGCCATAACGATATCGCCGTTTAACATGGACCCTAGATTGGGCTCTTCTAAACAGCCCAATTTCATTCATGTACCTAGCCTCGAATGAACATACCATTGAAATCACACGGAACAATAGCAGGTGAAAAGATACCGCGAGAAATAATTTGGGATGAAATGGTGACAACCTACTAATGGTAGAATTTGACCGCCCAAAAATCGATATATTTGTTTGCTCAATGGCATAGACTCTGAAGTAGAATACACGCGTTCAAAATAAAGCCAGTAGCCTGCTCCGCCTCAAAATTGTGAAATAAAACCTTCGAGCATGTGGATTCGAAACCTGGTACTTTCCCCTGCCGAACATTAGGTATTGGCGCTATTCACAAAGGAAATAATATCAAAAGCAACGAGTCCAAATCGAACGCCGGCCGCGAGGCTACCTTTCTCCAGCCGTGAGGCAAATGTTTCTTCTACGCATGTCCGAGCCTGATTTCTCCACTAGTATCCCATCCTTTAGTCCAATAGATATGATCTAACCCCTCCACCTCCATTACCTAGATTACGGTTCGGTTCAGTATATAATTATCCCGATACTGAAATTTTCTGTTCTGTTCTTCCAGCTTAGATAGTTGCGTGCTTGACGATCTCACCTCCGATGTCTTCTTGAATTGCCAGAGCTCTCATGATGCTGCCTGTGCCTGTGCCTGCCTCCACTTGAATGTCCGCTGGCGCTCCTCTCCACAGCTTGTTCCATTTCCTCAACCCTCTGCCTGTAACCCCTCACGATATCCCTAATATGCCGTATGCGATCAAAATCCAACTCCAGTTCATCGATCTGCCTGAGTATATCATGGAATCGTGCAATCTCCGCGTCCGCCATAGCAATCGCATTTCCCGCATTATCATATTGCTGCTGTGCTACAATAGCAGATTGTTCCGAAAGATAATCTAGCCTCGCGCTGATTTGGGATATGAGATGGTCGAAGTGACGCCCGAGAGCTGCGAGTGAGGTGGTATCGAGGAGTAGAAGACCTTGAGAAGATGCTCGCGAGGCTGCGCGAGAAGAGCTTGAGCCTGCGGCGGCGGCAGCAGCTTGGGCTTGGTGATGGCGGAGCAGAGCGACTTCATCAGCAGTGAGGCCGAGCTGGGTATCAGGGACAGATGGGGCTGGTGAGGCCATTGATTTTAACCCTCTTGTTGATTCGACAGATTTTGGCTGATGCCAAGAAATGGAAGAAGTGGACTTGATGATCCTGACACCCTCACAGAGAACTGTGAAGGTGCTGTAAACTTCATGGTAGGTGCGATTGAGGAAAGATCATTTCTTAGGAGTCCTTTCCCCCTTAAACTTTGTGATAATCGAAGTTCAAAGTTCAAAGTTTGGTTCCGTGAGAGCTTTGACGAAGACAAAGACAAAGGCAAAGACACACAATCTTATGTTGTAAGATCCACAATAGACTTCGGGTTTTCTGATGCTCTTCTTTTTATATATGAATGAATGAATCGATCAGCTAGGGATGGCAGGTGGGTAGGTAGAGCCTCTTCTCTTCTCTCTTTACTTGTTCCTTTCTCCCTTCATTCAATTTCGATTCGGCATAGTTTCCGTGCGCGATTCACGCGAGCATAGGTAAAGGTTGGCTGTGTATGTCTGTTTAGAGTTTTGATGAGGGTGGCCTCTTCAAAGGACGAGTATAGTATGATTAAAGAATATACAATTAAAGGCGGAAAAAGAATGAGTGGTTGAGAATCGAAGTTAAGAGATGGCCGTTTTGTGTGCGACCTCCATCATATCGAATACGGAAGTTGAAAAGAGGTCATTCGGATTCAATGCTAGACCGGTAATGTAGGAGTAATAAGGATGCAGATGGTTATGTGATGCACAATAATATCACATGATCATACTCGAGTACTTTCATATCGTACTACTCAGCAACAACAACAACAACAACAAGTTCAACATCAACATCAGCATCAACATCAACATTCGAATAGCGAGAAAGAGCTTCATATCAAGAAATTCTAATTACCTAACTAATGCTCATATTAATTCGAACGATATCTACACATACACAGCACATACGCAGAGTACGAACAGACCTTCAAGTAATTACGGCTTAATTTTCCTTTGCGAATATCCTCATGTAGTGCATGAGGCTGCTCCATGTATACCATGAATATAACTGTCAATGTGTGGTTTATAAGTCCCGAGATTCGTTCTTGTTCTTGTATATCTTATTCAAATAGTTTTGAACGGAATACTGTCCCAATGCACTGCTATTCATTCGTCAAAACTTATAACCAATGCTTATTCGAGTATATATTTCATATTTTTGTTGCGGTCTTGACGATATGATGAGGATGCACTCCTAGATCACTAGTAGCTCTGCCGTAGGACCTCCACTTCTTATAAAAGGCTTCTACCCTTCGTAGCTAGTCGGATCCTCGGACCTATTACACTATCATGTGCATATGCATCGTGACGACCTTTTTCGAATTGGCTAATAGGAGTAAACTTATACTATAGCCGACTCGGGAAAACAAAATCTTCATTTTCGCTCACTGGGTAACTACCATACCCCGCAGTTCATCGTGGCTTTGTGTATATCCCATCAAGATACCTAGAGTCTTATAAGTAACATTCTGAGGAATAATGTAATACTGTACTTCATGTGATTCTTTTTATTTTTACTATTGTAGTACTCGCACCTTCAAGATGAAGTCATCCATGATCTCGAAAACTGTTGTCTTTCTTGCCAGAGTGGTGACTGCAACAATTTGGCAGAACGATCAAGTCCGGACCACGAATTATCCAGATACTAAGATAGAGCTTGATAGCTACAACTTCAACAGCTATCTGCCTAGCGCACCAGAGCTTTCCTACAAAGGACGATGGGATAGTCAATTTGTTTCTTGGTGGTCGTAGGTTACTCCTCCCGAGTTTCTTCTGTGAACGCGAAAGCAAAGCTAAACAAGCTCCAGAGCACCGGGCCTCAAATTTGGGTTTACGGGAGAGGAAGTCGCCATTACCTTTGGACCTTTGACCTCGGACACTGTGTTAATTGGTTATCGAGTAAATGGGCAGGATTGGCAACTCACAAATATCACTACAAATGCCACACATCTACTAGTCAGTCCAGAATCCCCCGCAGTCAACATCAGTTGGCCTATAAGCCCGTCGACATTTGAGCTTCGAGTGACAAATTGGGCCTATGGCGTTCAAATTTCTGCAGTTCATTTGGGCAAAGGAGAGAGCTTGATCAAAGTTCCCAGCTTTTCTCGGACAATCGAGTTCATTGGAGATTCGCTTTCATCGGGATATACAGCTACTTTGGAAGGGCTCTCGAGCTTTGCATATGGTATGGGAGCCGGTCTTGGAAATACCGAATACTCCATTACAGCATATCCGGGTATTTGCCTATTCGACAAGCTGTGTTGGGGCAACACTCGAGGGATGTTCCATCAATGGTATTATACTTCTGATACTAGCCCTCGAGCTGCTCAGATATGGGGTGATAAACCAGAGCTTTGGGATTTTTCCAAGCAAGATGATGCAAATCTTGTAGTAATAAACATAGGAACCAACGACAGCAACGAGGCAAACAATGTTACTAGTGCTGAATACGTTGCCCAGTATACCTTACTGATCGAAGGTATCCATGCTGTGTGGCCTAACGCGCAGATAATTCTCATCGTAAGTCAAAGTTTCCAGCCTCGATATAAACACTACTAAAAAAATTAGTCTCTGTGGGAAGGTTTCTTTGCCTACGGAAATTCTTACGCACAATCCCAAGGATTTACCACTGAAATCTATCAAATATACAAGTATTTCAACTCCAAGGAGTACTTATCAAACCCTATACTGTACAACCCGCATACCAATTCCACTTATTCGTCCTATCGACCATCTGCGCCATTCGTATCATACTTCAACACCACAGGCTTGATGCAGCACAATGACATTGGACCAGCATGGCATCCAACAGACGTGGGGCATATCAAGATTGCAAGCCACCTGATCCAGTATGTTAAAGTGAAGTTTGGGTGGGAACTGTATGCAACTGGACCAGAAGTCTTTCACGATACCCTTTATGTAAGTCCACACTTTATCTTTATATTCATGCTTTCCACAGACAATTAACTCTCTACCTAGTGGAACGACAACGAAAATTATTGAATCTTCGCATAGAGTGGTAGGCGATGAAGTCATGATAATCATTTATTTCTCCCGCTCCGCATGTTTGATAGGTATTACGCAGCCTCTCCGCAAATCTGCCATCTGATCTCCAGCATAAACGACCACATTATCCGAGCTTTGGTTGATCGAGATCGCACTGCCCCCTCCGCGCTCCTTCCATACCTTCCCGCGAAGATCAATAAGATGAGGGATGATCCACATAACTTTTTGTGATATCAAATCCATTTATGACCTCACTTGATATACTTTTTCAATGGGTTTTGTTTACTTCTTTCTTTCCCGGTAGTTGTTGACACTCATATTTCTTTGGCTCACCTTCACGGTGCACCAGAGTAATTGTTTTACTCAGACCTCATCCACAACACCTCTCCCCACTTCCCACATCCCACGTCCCACCTCAGCTCCAAAAAAAGCAACTCCCCAACCTACAAGTAAGCGCCCAAGAAAAGCCTCATCACAAGACTCCAACCCACTTTATCACCACGATCCCCCCCAAGTTTCGCCTCATACGTCCACCTTGTTTCAACGCGTACTCCGTAATCCCGGCAGTTCCATGCCATCCATGACATTTTATTTTTTTTGGCTCCCGAGCTTCCCCTATCACACCTGACAGTAGTACACGTCGAAAACAAACAAGAAGCAAAGACGCAAAAACCTTAATTCAGATCATCTATCTACCTTCATCCACCCACAACTTCCCAGACTTCTGCGTGTTTCAGCTCGACATTCCCCAACTTCCGTTTTTGGGTATTTACCGACTGGAAAATGCATAAAAGCCGAATGTGCAAAAATGCAGAAAGTTGTGCTGCTGTCATGATTGGTACGGTTGATCGTAAACTACGAGTAGTACCAATATTCAGGGAAAACCCAAAACTCAAAATCCTAGATTTCAAATCTTCAAATAGAATTGCATATATTAAATATCAAACGCAGATCTTAAATCTCGGAACTCGCTTTTTGATACCGTATTTATCTTTTCCTCTTCATTTTATAAAAAACTTAATTGTATTCTCTGCCATGATGACATTATAGAGTTTTCAATAATACAACTAGACGAATTTAATTTTACATCTATTGAAATTAAAGTATTTGATATCTGCACTTGACGGCTGAAATCTGAAATCTGAAATCTGAAACCCGGGGTTTTGAGTTTGTCTGCTTGGATATTGATAGCTATAATCAAACGTAGCGCCGGCTATGCAATGATTTTCAATGCTTGTCTTTTTTTCTTTTTTTTTCTTAATGAAAAAAAAGGTCCCAGCTTGTGCACGAACCGGATCGTATAACAAGTGGTCCTTTTCTTGCAGGGCGATGTCATGACGATGAAGAGCTGCAATGATATTCGTTGATATATTGATGATGATCGCATGGATGGACCCAAAAAAACAAAAAATATTTAGGTTGGAAAACACATACATATGTATATATATATATAAACACACATGGTCGAATTCAGATGTGCGTGCATGCATGCATATTCATCTTTGTTTTGGTTACATGTCAAGTCAGTCAGTCGGCAATGAATGAATGAGCTCGTTGAATGATAAGTCTATGAGTTTATAAGCTTATATGGGTTGAATATGATTGGATGGAAGTCCCAATTTTTATGGCGTACCGAAAGACGGGTTAGAAAGGAATTACCTATTAGAGAGGTGCGCAGGTAAGTAGTATACTGCACTGCATATAATTCAGCGAAATGATGGGATGATGGGATGAAAGGAGGTGAAGCGATGTGATCGGTATCGAAGAAAAAAAAGAACTAACTTTTGAATACACAGATCCTCATCTAATAGTGAATTCTCGGATCAAACTTACTTAGATAGCATTAGCACATCAAAAGACCAATGATATACACAGTATCCTTTTCTCTTCCTCCCGTCAAAAAGGCAATATAAATCTACTTGGAACACACGTCACTGCAATGCAGCAAGTAGTCATGAATCATGATGCATCCTCTTTTCGACCTGCAGTCCGTCCACCTCGCAAATCAATCATGCTCACACTCCCATACCATACATATCTCCTATCTACCAACTAGCAGCATCCCACCGTTAGATTTCCCATCACGGAAGCCCATTCCGAAGCCACTTTAGTTCACATGTCGTTTCCGAAAATTGCATTTTCGCAGCTGCAGTATCGGATATAAGGGGGAGGGATAAGGACGCGCACGTTGATCCGGCAGGTAAGCATGTGGTGTGATGTAAACGTGGATTCCAGGGAATGATTTCTAGGTTCCTCTGCGCAAGGATATGTATATCTAGCTTTTCTTCTTTTTCGCTTGACCGTATCCATGGATTAGAGGATCGTCTGTGAACATACATACAGTAGCTGGTTGCGTAGTTGCCGAAAATAGTTCAGGCCCTTTAGCGAAGATGTATGGGTGAAGGGCGAAACGTGCGGACATGGCTTTGTTTGAAATGATTATGCAGAGAGATGGCGAGAGGAGAGAGAGGATTTCTTACGGTTGCGCAGGAAATATCTCCTTTCGTGGTTGAGCGTGTAGTATGTTTGGCTGTATGGTATCCTAAGATTAAAGGTGCTGTACATACATATCGCATATGAAGATAGGAAAATCAGCCGATTCAGAATTTCAGACGCAGGGACGCGCGCTTCGAATAGACTCTAGATGCTCAGCCCTAGCTGCGCGTGCCTAGAAATTTGTTCTTCATTCAGCTATGTTCCAAGCCTGCGGTGGAACGGGTGATACAGATTGGTGGAACCGCTTGTCAGCGCCGGTGCTTATGCTTACAGTGCATTCTAACCAACTCGATTTGTGACACAAACCAAGAAGTCGAGATTTAAGGTTCTGTCCTAGTCGAGATTCAGGTCATAGACGACGGTACCAAAACAGGCCAGACGAGCCATTCTCAGCCCCAGGCTTTTGCTATCATTGGCCATGGGCTTCTCAAGAAAAACAAAAGAAAAGTTGGCAAGGAAAATCGTCAACCATCGTCTCTTTAAATACGCCACCAATGTTCATTACCGCATCCCGGTTCATGCCTCAAGGACATCGAAAGAGATGAAGAAAGCCACAACGTTGTAATATCCTAACGTCCATCGAAAGTATTTGCGAGGTGGCTTCTGCCAAGTTTTGGGGAATTGACTGCCGCGTGACCGTGACGGCAGGATGGTACATACACAGATACAATAAATGTAAGGATCGACTCTTTTCCTAGAACATATGTATGGGGTTTCTGGGGACCCGACGCCTATCAATAGACATGCTATAAAGGTCGGGTTCATGAAGACGGGTATCTGCAGATAACTCGGTAAGAACGGGATGAATTTCGGTCTTCAACAAACAAGCCATTCAGCTCGCTTGCAGATTGAAACCTGGCCATGACTGGAGCGCAAATATATAAATGTGATGCATCCACTCCGTGCTTCTATCGTTGCATTTGAATCCCCAATCGTCGAGCGCAGTCAACTGGCTGGACCTGGAGCAATCCTAGGATAAAACCCACCGAACGAGAGATGAAAAGGTAACCAAATCGCAAGGCCAAGTGCCGCCGACCCGACGCCACCACCAGCTGATATTAGCACAATTCCAAACACCCTGTAGCAGCGGAGTTAGAAGCGGCATCGG
Source organism: Monilinia aucupariae (assembly GCA_002162555.1). Lineage (NCBI taxonomy): Eukaryota > Fungi > Ascomycota > Leotiomycetes > Helotiales > Sclerotiniaceae > Monilinia > Monilinia aucupariae. Next base: position 698,039 of record NGKF01000005.1, read on the forward strand.
CAATTGAGCGCAGCGAGGACCAAACGGATATGAGAAGGAATTTTCGGCATGGGCTCTTCTGCCCAACTTGAATGTTAAGCATAGGTTTTGCCTGTGGCTGTATCACCATACCAATGGCCGCGCCATATCAGTGCATAGACACCATCAGCTCGGCAAGAGTCGCTTTGCAACGATTAATAAGAATGGCAAACACCATGGATCATTCAGAATTATCCGTAGCATTTATTGCGCGAGCGTGAAACTCAGCCGAGATTCCCTATATCCCCTGAAGCCATTACCTTCTCCAAGTTCATGATATACCAACTACAATCAGCGCGGGAACACTTTTCACCTAGCAGAAATTAACCCAACCCTCTACAAATGGATGGACTTCATCATTCCAAATAACCGTCTAAGTGCTGGCATCGAGGCGCTTACTCAATCGGAAGAGCTTAAAGCATGCTTAGATGAGGTAATACGCCCCTCAAACTCACCAAAGTGGCCCACGCTACCGCCGGCGATTTGTCTTCATATAAAGACTTTAGATGTTCTTCCCCCTCTTGACAATAATTTCTTGCCTGCGTCTCCAGACCAGCCGCGCCCGCAATTCGCCTGCCCCTCTAGCACAACTGTTCTCCCACTTTGGAGACCAGGTCGAGGACAGGGCGCGTTTTAATCTGATAAAGCCCGGTTATCATTCCGGAGTCTCACATCCAACTAGGGAGACTTCGAATGTCTGAACACGTGATTCGGGCCATCGTATAGGCGCTTTTTCGGTCTCCATGATCGGCTATATAGAGTGGCATATTAGCGATGGTGGATTTTTGGGTGCAAATCTTCTTCCGGGACCTCTGAAGACGCCCTGGAGAGAGCTGAGAAAGGGTAAGAAGTCAACTCCTCGCGTGCTTGAAGTGCTTGATATGGGATCAGCATGGTAGAATGGTTTAGCACCCATGCGGACTTGATCACCAAAGAAGTTAATTCTGTTGATTAGGCTAAATGGTGAAGTTGGTTGATCGGGGAGATAGTTGAAATATGTTGGCTTCTGTGAATGCATACAGTGCTCACTACAGTACCTACTGGCTTGTGGAGTTTACCGTCTTACGTGCCAAAATTTGTGCGAGTTTTAGCCAGTTCCTGGAACTGTGTAGCTTTCACTGGGAGCGCTAAATACACTCTATTGGATCCTGCTGAACTGGGAATGTCTACGAAGCGAAGTCACAACGGATAAAAATGTTGCTCGAAGCATGACAGGCGTAAAAAAGGCAACTATAACCCAATGATCGCCCACACCATTCAACTCGCTAGAAAACCATATATCTGTCATTGGTTGCCTCGGGTTAACCTTCACAGAGGTAGATTGGGAACGGAAAAAGCTACGATGCTATCGATGCATCCGATCCTTAAGTCGATCCAATCTATTTGATATCTCGAGGTCCTCAAGGTGATCCACCCTTCCACAGAATCCCCAAATGGGAGTGACTCCATGAAAACGGTCTTAATTAGCAGTCGAAATAGCTGGATTATCTTTACCACTTATCGAAAGATGACGATTATATCCCTGGAAAGTCCAAACCCGGATCTCGACTAGGGAATAAAAAGTCTCGGAAAAGTACATCTGAAGGCTGCAGTGAGCCTGAAGCGATCTGTACCCTGGAGCAATATATAGTAATAAAGAGGCTTTATAGGTGACTGAAACAAGGTCCAGGGTCCCATCAAGAGTTAAATAACGTGGTACCGCGCGCAGAAAGGCGAAGTAATATACCCTTATAGTGGTGATGGTTTGGATGATTTCGGCCTTGACACCATATATGGTATACAACGACTTTGTCGGCGGTTGCATGCAAAAACAGGCAAAGTAATTTGAAGTTTCTCCCGAGGCATGTTCCTTCCTTATCTTTCGAAAAAAAAAAAAAAGTATGTTAAATGCCCGTAATATGAGAACTCAAACATGAGGATACTCGAACAATATCTTGCCAATAAATTGGCTTGGGAAAGTTTGGAGGACGGATGGATCTGGTGGCACTTTCGTCGTAGAGCGATCAAATCAAAATTAGAAAAATGCTCTGTAAGGTATATTCCAGTCGGACATAAAGCATTTTCCGTGGTCGCAGAAGCCTATTCTTAGAGAGTCGAAATGGGTACTCAGTAGATGCGCGCCCATGTCCATCTGTGAGTTGGCCAAGTGGATTTGGGACGACGAGCAGGCGTTAGAAGCAGGTTTTGACGGATGATCGCCCCCCGCCTGGTAAATGCTGCTCTTATCCTCCGGAGTTGATCCTAGATGGACATCAAGATCCAATATATGCAAATAATATGCAGCCCGGATCTGTTGAGTGACATCAATCCTCGCATTTCTTGGTAGCAGGAGAAAGAAGAGGGAGTTGATCAAGAGAGGCCCCATGATGAGGATTAGACTCCATCGACGATAGTTCAGTTGCTAACTTTCTTGAGGGTGTGATGGAAAAGTTAGCATCATGAAATGTTGATGATGAGGCTTTTGAGAACAAGCATTAAATATTAAAACAAGGGGCTAGAAGTGCACCGTGCAGGTGCGTATTGGTAGGAAACCTTGCCGATTCCCGTGTGCATGCATTCCTTACCCCGTCCAGTGGATAATTCGAGGAGTTCCTGACTCAGAAAAGCCTTTGCCTCTGTATCGAATGGTGAGTGAGGTTGTGAGTTGGAATGATACAAGTCGTCAGCTCAACAAACACTGCAGAGAGGCTTTTGTGCTTGTTGAAGATTGAACACCTGTCAAAGCTACATTCTGGGGTAACAGTACATATGGCCAGACACATAGCTATATATATTTGGCGAAGATGCTAGACGGGACGGTACTGAAAGCAGCTCGTCCTCTGCATATCACCACTGAATGAGGGAGGGTCTGACCAGTTATGCTTGTCAGGTCATGGAGTCCACCGGTCGAAGCTAGAAACTAACTGTACTGTACACGTTTATGAATAGTATCTTTTGGCGACCGCGGGGGCAAGCTTAACTCCAAGCCCCATGTGGCTATCAGCGATAATCCTTGACAAGAAGGACCGAACGAGCTGCCACTCTCCTAGGGCCCTTGATGAGTATCGCTGGGATGCGAAGATCACTCTGCAAGCGATGATTCTGACACCAATCATGATGCAGTGGTTAAACCTAATGCTCGATGACGATATACTCCATACAACCGAACGTATTCCTACTGAATATGTGTGTACGAGTATGGATGGATGGCAACCTAGGATCGAATGTTCGTAAAGTATCTACAGTATCTACAGTATCTACAGCCCTTCATGCATGTAGAGGAGGACTTTCGGTTGGATTCCAAATAGCCGAGAAGGGTCGATTTACATTGGCCTTCTAAATCTCCTCTGCAATGCGTTTAGTTCTTATGGCATTGCCTGCCTATTCCTGGACAAGGCAAAATGGAAATTGGTGAAGCCACTAGAAATTGATTGTTGATTAAATTCGATCAATAGGCCAGGATAGCTGCTTGCAGAAATCATTTCCGAAGCTTCCTATAGGCACGAACCACGAGGTCCTTATCACCTCGCATTTGCGCCGCGCCGCAAGGTAAGATATGCTCTTTCATGCTACCTAAGGAAAAACGAACACACACACACACATACTGCTTGCTTTACGGTACACCAAAACGACGAACATAGCTGTTGGCGATTATGGCATGAAGAGACGGATAGTTACCTGCCCGTGATACTTTTCACTTCAGCCCATCTCTGGAAGCGAGAAAGCCTCTTCGGGAGATCATCTGCCGCCATCGAAACGGCTTATGAGCACCGAAACATAGCAAATGCGCAAGGCCACGGAGAATTGATCATGTTCTGTTCGACTGTCGAAAATAAACGCGAAACGCTGCTAAACGTGCCGAGTTTCAACGGTGACTACAGTATCATATGCGGTATAATTTACGCGATCTGGTGGATCATGCTAATTGATTCATCACAATAATGTCTGCCATTTACCAAATCTGGTCTGACATATTCCTTTTTCAGCCTTCGCAGTTGCTAAACTCCTCCAGGTTTCTTCTCCGGAAGGGGGTAATGAAGGGGCTTCGCGGCGTTACGGTTGCACTTTAGCGTAGCGAATGTTTCCTAGGCACAAATACGAGCATACGAACATACGAAGATGAAAATAAACATAAAAATAATCGCTGGCTATTTTGTATTTTCCAGTACCTTGGTATCTTGGAGGGCGTGACTGGTGCTCTATGGCGTCGTGCCTGTAAATCCGATACACAGTAAATAAGCTGCGGTCACACTACAGCTAAGCAATTGGGTATGGAAGAATCTTAGAAGGTTGCCATGGTTGCTCTCGCCTCCCCAACGGTCCAGTGGTCCAACCAGCGTGTCAGATACGGTGATACTTCCCCCGATGGTGTGTGTTCTAAGATCTGCATTATCCGAGGCAAGAGCGATCACCATGGCGCCTTTTTAGCTTTAGCTTCAGTTATACCCCTACTGGCTGGCACTTACGACAATGGAGAATAAGACCCCGCTGATACGATGGGAAAACAAGGGTATTCGAATCGAATGGACCCAACATGCTGGCTGTGGATATAACCGAGCCTCGTGTTTGGGTAGGGGAGGTAAGCACTGGACTTACGCGAGGTGTTGGAGGAACCAGCCAGCGATTGAAGCCTTGAAGGTGAAAGCGATGGATGCGTGATTGGGCTCAACGTACTGACTGACTGACTGGACTGTAGTGCAGTGCAGTGTAGTGTAGAGTGTCCATCGTACAATGCCACTGTCCACAAGATTCTCGGCGAGAGGGAGGAGGGGAGTACAGTAGTCGATGATATCCAGTGGAATCCTGTCAAAGCCCCTTCATTCTCTCATTACGATATATGTACCACTCCAGACTTTTATACACGAAAACCATAATAAAATTATTGTGCGACGTCTTTCATCGATACAACGGCTATCCTTTATTGGCATGATAAGTAAGTCGTCCATGATTCTTCGTTAATAAACCATTAATCTAATCCGAATTCTACCTCGTGACAAATTGACCATCATCGCGAAAAGATTAGGATGCCGCTCAGTGATCCTCATAATCCTCATAATCCTAGATTGAACCCAGATTGTTTTCACCCCCAGAATATCCAAAAGCTTCCTGAAACATATACTTATCTATTCTTCCCAATGAAGCTTCAAGTCCGAGGTTTGTATATATTCTTACGAAAGCGCGACTTGTTGGTATTAATTAATTGATGGATTAATGTTTTTTGTTTTTGATTGTCAGGTTATCAGGTCCAAAAGGATCCCGACCAAAAAATTGGCCAAGATTGGTCAGTAAATCATTCTCGAACCTCAAGCAGCATCCCGTATCCCTTGCGCCGGGATGATCATGATCCCACGGCACTGTACATCTAGGTAGGTTCTAGAGCAGAAAAAAAACATGGCTAACATGGACCGTGGTGACAAAAAGCGTGGCCAAAGTATGATTGATCCTGAGTTCGTCAATGACGGGAGCATTGAGGTCCCACAGAGCGAAGAATCTAAGTAGACACGGCACGGGTAGCTACATTCTAAAGTAGACGGTTTCCTTGACGAACTGCTCTACGAGTAAGCACAGCGAGGCAGGCTACTTACCACATGTGTTAAGCTCTTGATGGAGATTGAGGCACCCTATAGACAAGAACAACACATACCAACGGGCAATCAAACTTGACACTGCCATTGAAAAATGGGATTGCCATAATATTGTGCCAAATTGCTTGCTAGTCCGGCCCCTGACCTTGATCGCCTATACAATTCGGTTCTTATAGACACCTCAAACCTAGATATCCCCTATAATCCAAATGAACTGCGCCGTCTAAAGTAAAAGACTGGCGATCACTCCCTCGGCGGACAGAGAAACAACATTTCTCATTGCTCATAGCCATTCACCACAGGGATGAAACTCTATTCGTAAGCCGGTCGGCGGCCAATATCTCACCAGTATTGCAGGAACCGCACAGCGGGATGGTAACCTCCAGCATCCCGTAACGTTAAGATTATTTCTCTACCGGCACTTCGACACGCCGTGTAACAACAGATAATCTCACTGCGCTGGCCACAGCATTGTATCTCTTCAAGTCTCGACAGGCAACCTCGCTGTTTCGAGGCACTGACGATATCGTGGATATTCATCAAATATTGGACTCGTCTCCATTCAAATGAGCGGAGGGGAAACCCTGTATCATATCATTCATCCCAACTTTTATCACGGACCCCTCCCTCCTCCAAGCGAGCACCGGCAGAGACAAGCAGCGGGCGATCGCTGGAACAACCAACTGTACGGAGTAAGGGTATTGAAGAACAAGGGAATGCCCTGAAGCCGCCCCTCCAGAAATTCGTTCAATATACTCCAAACTGCCTTGCGTTCTACTGATTAGTTGCAAGGTTTATTCGTCCCAGGCAAGCCGGACGGTGTCGAAGTATCACCAGTGCACCAGCGATTGATTGATTCACTTGATCCCTAAACTATAGCAGATTCCGCGAACAGACGCTTGAGTTGTAGGTGGCATGATTCTTGTATGTCACGACCGTAACTTCAAGATAATATGGGAACCTTAGAGAGCTCTAACAGCTGTGAGATGCAGAGTTTGAAAGCTAGTGTGCATATACAGCTGCACCGGCATGACCTAGGGAAATACAGAACACGAAACTCATCCATCGCCCGAGCTATATCCACGGCAGTTGCCAGAATAAGAAATGCTGTATTCGATCACGGTATGTATTGTAAGCAATCGCTGGCCAGACGAGGACCTAGGGAGCTTCCAGGTATAGCCAACAGCGACCTGTCAGAACTGTGAAGGCTCAGGTCATACCCGGAGTCCAGTAGAATTCATGGTCAAGCCTCCCGATGTTAGCTTTCCAAGGCTTAATCAGCATATCCAGACTCGTGAAGAGCATTGCGCTGCCAATTTGCCGATGGAGGACTGAAAGCAGGCGCATACAAGCAGATCCCGACTTGGACTCACCGTTTGCGCGTCACCTCGTCTCATATCTTTTTCTTAGCAAGCTGTCAAAAAACCTAATCCCAAACGTGTCGAAGTGACAGGCAGGGTCATCCTTCAAACCTGAAAAGTCATGTCGACAGAAGGATCCACGAACATCTGAATTGGGTTATGCTCCGAGGCATGCCTGTCCATATTAAACAAGCATCTTTACCCTGGCCCCTCCCCTCCAATGCCCTCCAATGCCCTCCAGTCCCCTCCAATCCCCTCCAATCCCCTCCACTTGCGGGTGCATAACGAAAGTAACGGCCATTGCAGGCATGAGACCCCCTGGACCCACCCTGGACAATCCTGGAAAATCATCCACTGCACGTCCAGATCGAGCACGCAGTACCGGTCGAGCAATACCAAAAGGCGGCGAATTCCCGTAGACCAGTATGAAGCCAGACGGTCGTCCGGATCATCCCATCCATCGAGTATTATTATTTGTGCCAAGTTTGGGGCATCTGAAGTCACAGTCCCGGAAGGGAGACCCACACCCAATTTGTGACAGCAAGTGTTACTCTGGTATCCTGCCAGGATCTCTGGGGTGGATTCCGCTGATCGCCCACACCCACTACTGCCTTCGGGAGATCTGATATTAAATATCTATCGATCCCTCTCGCTCTGAGAAAGCCTTGTGTTCGCAGGCGTATCTCGAAAGCTGCAGTTTCCGTCGGTTTGTCTCCGCTATATATACATACTACCGGTCCATTGGAGCATCCCGAAGAGCCCAACGTACTAACCTAATCAACATTCATCGGCCTCTTATATCTATCTATCTGCCTCCTCATCGGCTCCTTCTGCTCGACGCTTTGCAACAGTCGACGGTGGACATCTTCAGTCTTGATCTACTTCACGCAGGGTTATGAATCTCTCCAGCCTCGTCCACGAACGCAGGAATCAACCCCATTTCTCTCACTACAGCAGCACAACAGAAGCAATGGCTTCATCATTGGTTTCGAATCCTTACGCAGTTCAGCCCATGGCTCAACATGCTTCCTATGCATACGTCAACGCACCTCAACCACCACCGTCACCACCTGTAGATGAAACGTCAAAGTGCTCCCTACCATCAATCTCAAGTCTGTTGGGTTTGGCCGATGGCTCAAGTCCCACGGAGCAAACTCAGCAGCAGTTGAGTCCGCAACAAGGTTAGTACTCTCAGATGCTCTTATAGTGTTTCATATGATTGATTTTCCCCCTCAGCACTTTTGAAGGAAGAGTACAGACCTGAATCTGGACACCATTACGGCCCTTCCCCATCCATGAGTTCTCGAGGTGCTCTTCCACCGACACCTCCGATGCAATCTGACGGCGGCTTTGACGGCAGACAGTCACCATCTCAAGCATCTTCTTCATCATATTCAGTTGTCTCTGCACCAGGTTACTACTACAACCCTCCTCAGATATCAGCCATCAACAATATGGAGCCTCACGCACAACGCCAGCCAGCCCCGGCAGTTACTCGAAGGGTCTCGATGCCAGTGACTTCAATGTCATATGCTCATTCACCATTCAATGGTTCTTATACCATGTCTCCAGGAGCTCAGTCTTTGAGCTCTTACTACTCGAGTCCGATTCAGGCACAACCTTCTCAGGTTTCGGGACTATATTATCAAAGGCCACTTCCCCAGGTATGTTTGTTGCTAGCGATTGAGGACCAACAGCGTGACTAATTTCTCTAAAGCAATTTCCTCCACTGATGCCAGTGTCCGTGACTCTGACTCCATCCTCTGGTGCTAATCCATGGCAACATCACCACTACATCTCGCCTTCATCGGCAGCCTCATTCCCTCAGTCACAGGATAGATATATCTGCCAGACTTGCAATAAGGCTTTCTCGAGGCCTTCGAGTCTTCGAATTCACAGCCACTCACATACTGGCGAGAAACCTTTCAAATGTCCGCATCAAAATTGCGGCAAGGCCTTCAGTGTTAGGAGCAACATGAAGAGACACGAGCGAGGTTGCCACAGTTTTGAAAGTGGAACTATGGCTTGAGTGATCTGGTCTCGATATGCGCGGAGCTGAATGGCCCCAGCAGATGATAATTTCACTGGCCACTAATGTATAAATAGCTGGGTATTGCGTGGGATGGCTTTCCATAATCATGGTACCCGCCCTTTTGGTTTGTATTACTTGCTCTGGGCAGGATCTGTATATTTATGAGAGGCGTCTGGGAACGATTTGAGGGTTGGATAATATCTGCGGTCCGCATTTACATGGGCGTTAATGGCTATTAGTTCCTCGGAGATTATGAGAGAACGGACTTATTACGTGAAGACAAAGTTGAGATGAAAGAGATCGCAAGGTCTCGAGATGGTTCTGGGGAAAGGAAAGATTAGGAGGCTAGGGGTATCATAAGAAGTGCTTGCGGGTCCATCACCATTCTCTAGAGAATAGGTAGGTGATAGTGTAAATGTAATGAAATCATTTCAAAAGCAGTACCTCAAAAAAGCCAGAATTTTTTTCTTCCATCTTGAACATCAAGTGATAATTCAAAATTGTACACAGTTATTTGAGATTCTTCTACAATGTCCCCGAATGGACATTGAATAGATGGGCATGGTGTTTTACAAACTGCTGCTTTTCTGGTACCGAGATCTCTGGGACGATTTGCTTTCATGGCAGTTCGAGGAACACATCGCCCACACTCCCAGACATTACCGTGCCTTTACAGGCGACATAGGTTGCCCAGACAGACCACAAACACCTCCTACAGTAGCTCTCAATATATCCGCTTCTCATTCCCTTTACAAGAAAAAAAAGATCACATAAGAAAACACAAACCTAAGGCAGTACAACTCCACCTTCTCTCCACCCTTCCTTCCATCCCTGCATTGAACGCAACATTGCTACTGAACTTAAGCCTAGACTTCAGTCCACAGTAGATGTCAAGGACCCAAGTTGCAAGAAGACTCGATCTCCAGCATCTTAGGACTATCCACCCACTTCCAACGGTGGCCATGGTCATCAATCGGCTTACGCCGCTGTGGAAAAATCACCTACCCACTTCTCTCAGCTCTTCTCACTACGCCTGTGCCTGCTCCTTCTTTTCTATCTGCATCTCCACTGTAGTGTTGGTATGGCCAAGAGAACCTTGGTCAAGAAAAATTATTCGCACTGCCCGAGATTAGAGAGGCGTTTTTTGAATTGGGACTTACTCTTAGTCTCTTATCGACTTTAAACTCGAGTCATATATGTCCGGACAAAACTCAGTGGAGAGAAAAAGGTTTTTTTTTCTTCTTTTTTTTCTCGAAAAATAAGGAGTTCAGATACGTACTCTGCCATGATCTACGATATAGACGGACTTCGGATCTTCAGATTCACGTTCGTACTCGACTTTGTATATCAGAGTTTGATAGCAATTCGAAAAGAGTTTTGGCGCATGTGAGGGGAACCTGGGAAGCAAATCAAGTCCGGTCATCTGCGAGAGCAATGCAGTGCTAAGTTTGGCTATCCAGCTGGGCTAATAGCTTGACTTTAACAATAACTTTATTCTACGGTGCGTCGATGTTCCAAGAACGGCGAAATCCAAGATTTGAAAGTGCACATGCAGCGTGCTCCTATCACGAAATCTCACTCAAGACTGGGTGATTTGAGATCGGGATCATGAGCATAGTACTCGGTCCCAGTTGCCTATTCGTTTACGGGCCAGCAGCGACGAGTATACCAGCGTGGGTACATGACGAAGCACTATACCAAAATACGGCACTTGCCGCCGTTCCCAAGCCTCATACCAGTTTTACGCTTGAAATCTTTACTGCAACGAACCAATCCTACTTCAAAAGACCTAGCCTGTCTCATTTTTGATTCCACAGCTCTCAGGTGCTATAAATACACTAAGGCGGGAAACCAAACCATCACACACAACTAGACTTCATCAATAGCGTTCTGAATCCACTGACCATCCTCTCAATTGAGAAACCCCCCCCCACAATCCACATCTACATAGCACTTTGATTGCTTTTTTCTCCTATCTACCACGTCCCTTGACAAGTCTAAATGTGCCCTGTGGAAGTCTCGGATGTTTTCACTAAGGATAAGCACCGTCGCACATCCTATCCATAATCCATTGCACACATCGCCTAGAATCTTAGACGACCTCCTTATTGCTAAAGCACTCCACTGTCCAAGTCTGGTCAAGGACTCAAAATGCAGTACTCCTTCACTGAACGGCACTGGTAGCCGAGGGTTGGACTTCTCTCCACCGACACTCCGTAATATTCATCCCTAGTCCCATGCCCGAATCGAGATGTCATGCCTCCATATCGGCAATAAGAGCCCTCAGATGTCGGCCAATTCATGGTTCATTCCCAGCTCCAGCATCATCCTATCTCATTTTCTTCTAGAAGGAATGCATCGGTCCTATCCTCAATATTGACATCCATCGGAGATTTGGTAGACCATGCAGGCTGTTCACAAATTCATCTTCTATGCTTTAGAAGATGTTTAACCAACCCTTCTATAACTTCCATTAACCGTATTCGTGCTGGCCATCTGTACACAATGCTTGACATAGCGATGACCTAGTGACCTGGGTAATTTTAGACGTTATTGAAATGTTACTATGAGTGGGGATTTAGGGAGGGGTCAAACCACCTGCCAAGCATACTGACATTCATCTAAGCCCTACAACGTGTCTGAAATTATCTATACATGCACGGAGTATACGCCCAAACCTAAATGTTGTCTTCCTCTTCCATGACATCAAATATCGGCGTATATTAAAAAGTCCAGGGAGCACTTCCCAAAAGAATTCAACGCGAGTGGGCGTTGCGGGAGAACGGAACACTAATCTCACCACGTGGGATTTCAATGAGCAGGGGATGAGCTTCGGGGATTAGGTTTCGTTTTTTCCCTATATGAATCAATAATTGTATATTAATTGATATCCAGGCACTGCTAAAAGGAGCATAAAGATGGATCTTAATTCCTATACTCAGGTATATGGATATGAAGTTACGGAAATTTGTCTGTCCATGTCACTCCGTACAATGAATGTACATTAAGGAGGAGGGTCGGGCTAGCGAGCGATGACAATTAGACATTTCTGATGCGCTAAAAGAGGGTATTCTCGTTGTAGGCTGTCGAGTAGAGTACTAGAGAGGCTGATATTGAGGCTAGGCTACTAATCTGAGGCTATATAGACCCGTGGATCGTACCTGCCACACATGATCCTTAACAGCACAACCCGTAACATAAACCAAGTCGCCATCGTTATCACTCAGTCACCGCCTTGAATCAATCTCCACTACACTGCTGCAAGTACACGAGTCCAAGACTCCAAGCCCTAACGAACGTTACCGGTCCTTAGTGCTGGTATATGTTTCAGAATCTGAGCCAATAACTCGAGGTTCGCACTCTGAGCATTGACTCGCTTGCCCGTAAAACGGTGAAGAATTCCTATGAATGGCCTAGACGTGACAACGTTCAGGAATACGACCCGGCACGTACGGTGCAGTAGTACAAGTAAGTAGTGTCTACTCAAAAGATATCATTTGACCCTGGCTTTTGTGGGTGGATAACAGTCAACATTCCATCTGGGAGGGTCCTTGTTCCAATTCCCATCCCTTCCTGCATGTACTGGCATCAATCCGGCATTCCTTGCTACTACGTGTGCCCACGATTAACCCTACCTCTTGTTGTTCTCAGCAACTTCTATGACCTTCGATATTCCCAATTGAACCTACCTCAATTTCCCCGATGCTTTGCTACGCCCTGATGCATACATATACTGAGCCCCAGGGACATCCTCCTCGCTTCCTCGCTTGCGGTATCTCGAGAAGAAAAGAACCATCTATGTCTTTGAAATATGCCACATAGAAATCGACATGATTGCAATGTTCTTTCTAAGTCTAGATATTCTCCGCAGATTATCGTACGAGATTTTCTCTGACAAATTCCCGGCTATCAAAGGTATCAAAGCTTCTTCTCTTAAACCCCCAGCCACATCATTCCCAAATGACGAGTGAAATCCCCGGGGGATGTGTCGAGGAAGATCACGGATTCACGGTAGCTTGGCCGAGATGAGATGACATGCCTTTTGGGAAAGTGTCTCGAATGCCCCTGATCTGTCGATCCCGCATACTTGATCGAGGATACAACTTGGGAATAGAACTGAGCTCTTTACGTAACTTAAATGATAATTTTAATGATCGGTGTAAATAACAACATTGAATTGTGATATCTATGATTCCATACGTGATCGAAGAGCTCTAGAGTTCAATATCATTTCTAAATAATCTGCTTGAAAAGTCTAAAAATCTATAAAAATCCTATTATTCCAAGCATTTTTTGAATGATGATAAAAATCATAAAGGTTTCAAGCTTCTTGGTAAAGATAACAATTAAAGTATACATGATAGTATATAGTCTGTTTATGCGCGATACAACAAGCTGGTAACTATTCATAATCTGAAATCTAGAGATTATTTATAAGTATTTATATACGAAAAGCTCAACCCTGTTTGGGAAGAAGCTCCGGTGGTTGTTCTGGAAATGCTGCTTGGCGAGGCCCCGAGAATTGGAAATTATGTGACAATGATCGGTACTGGATGTCTGAAACAGAGTAGGAAGTAGGAGTTCTAGATGTTGTGGGTGTTGGTCAAGGGTTGTACGCCATATTCCAACAGAATGTCGAGTAGGGGAGCAAAGTGTTAGCGAAGTGGAATGTTAGACACAGAGTTACCTAAACTCTTCATGATCATACTCTATAGTGTCTAGACTTGATTCCGAACAAAAGAACCATACCACTTGAAGTCTTTGGCGGACAAGGTTACTCTTGCAATGTGCAATCGGGGTTCTGTATTGTAGAGGGGTAAGAAGCCAACCATTACCCTGATCATTAACGCTACTGAGTATACTATCAAAAATTTCGGCTTATACCTTTGCGTTCTCCAGTTGAAGTCTATCTGTTATGCAGAAGTAAAAGCTAATTAAAGAAAGTAAGGATTATGTGCGTAAATATTGGTGTTGAATGTTAGTCGATGAACCTTGGGGGTGAGAGCTAATATAGATATATATATTGAAGATGAATTAGGAAGGTCAATGACACTCAAATATACAAGCAACAAATTGTTAGATAACAATCTTATAGTAAAAGCGTAGTGTCGTCTAACAGTGTGTTCTGGATATTCAAACAGATATGAATTTGGCTGATGGAGCACCGAGTTGCTAGAGCTATAAACAAGTTTAGGCTTTATCTTAGATTGTTTACGATAGCTAGCAAAAGAAAATTCAGAAACTAAGGAGAAAAGAATGGAAAGTAAAGCTGAAGGAAAATCCGTGGAGATCAATTGCCGTTCCAAAGCGAAAGGTTCTGAAAAGGGGTGACGGAGTAGCTTAAGCGATGCAGGTAATGTTTCACAGACATCCAGCCGTTTTTATCGACCAGACTAATATATCCAAGAAGAAAACATAATCTCGCGAGGCTTCTGGAGCTTTGGACAATTAGGTCTCGCGGCGCTGAACAATAATAACGTTAAAACATGAACAATCATACATTGCGATCATCAAATGCCAGTCTTTCTGTAACGATACATGCGGACAAATATCGTATAAAACAGGCCATCTGGCACCACCTCTACTCCGCTCTTCTCATCCAACGCACACAGCGCTCAGACTCCTCGTCTGTCGTGTCCCAAAGCTTTTTTTTTCTCTCTTTTCCATAATTTTTAAACCTTCTGTTTTCACCCCCCACGTCCTATTTTTACTTGTTTCATCATCCACACTTCTCCGCAGTGGATCGAGATGCTGATTGAGATCAGCAAGTCAAATAACACAACACGGGCTGACGTCACCAAGTTCATGCAGCCAACATGAGAGTTTTTTCGTTCCGCACATCTTGCCCTCAAGGTCGGCCGGCAATGGCTTCAATCAACAACTGGCGTTTCGAAGAAAACGGTTATGCTGTCAGTATTGATGGTAATTAGATCAATGATCATTTGTCAAGCTTGATACTTCCGCCAATCTTTCTAGAGTTCTCTATGTATATTCTTCTCTTTGCAGGCTTCATGCTCACGACCACAAAGGAAATAGTGGTCGCAAATAGTGGTCGCATTCATCGCTTTTTATATTTATGGTCCATTATTCTGCAAAATGCTGCTGCAACTGCCACCGCGCAAGACACGCTCCCTATCTTTAATCTGAAGTATCTGACTCATATTATCTCGGAGCAAGGAATGGACGTGTGTCATACTAAAGAAATAACCATATGGTATATTGAACACTTCTTCGGGGCTACAAGATAAGTAGGCGTATTTATTTTGATTGGTCGAAGCAAAGTCTCCATGAGCGCTTGAGCTTAAATCCCCAATACTATCTGAAACATTTACACTTTGATCTACACAACTTGCTTTCAGAAACCTGGGAATCTTACCTCGTGTTTATAGGGTTATATCGTGAAGTGACAAAACATAACACAGCATTGAAACCGATAAACATCGATATCAAAGCAATACCCTATTTCCACCTCCCCCCCCCTTTCTACAATTTTCATCCCCAAATACCCCCAGCCATCACCACCAAGTCATACGGCCATACCAGAGCCTCAGTTGTGCCATACACTTCACAAATATACCAGGACATACATCAGAACATCAAACACAAAGGAGAACTTTCGCCTAATATCCATGCCGCTTTTGGGCATCACATCCATTATGATCCCTTTTAAATAGCCAACCCTTTGCTTTAATAACCTTTATTTTCCAGAAAATTCTCTACTCGCATACAAGTAGATTGATAGACATTGTCCCAACCATATAACACAGTTCGAAAATGCCTCATGTCACAAAAGAGTTCTTGCCTTGACAATCAAACTGCCCTAGAAACCTAGATTGCTTAGGCTTAGGAATTTGAGAAATACTGTAATCGTAAACTACCTATACAACAATGAGTGAAATCAATGAATGGGGAAACATTGAACAAGACCGGAAAACGTGCAGTGAAAGTGCAGAGGTGCAGTTGTTGTTTTATAGAAAGATGTTTTACCGAGATCTGTTTGATGGTGCCAGTAGTGACAGGTTTGCAAATAAGTTTGGATGATATGATGTTGTATACATAGAGTACAGTATAGCCATCGATATAACAAAATTACTCCATAACTTGACATGAACAACTCAACAAATATGTCGACGTCAAGATAACCTCGTATTGTAGGATTTAGAAGGTAGATACTAGAGTAGATCATCATGTGATATACTACCCTAGTACTCGTAGTAGAGCATTGAAGAAAATGGAAGCTAGAGGCAAGGCTGATAAGATGGCCCGAGCTTTGTGTATAGTACAGCCTTCTTGGATCGCATTTTGTTAAAACACCAGATTACTTCCTTACTCTGGCAATCTCTTTGACGTCGGATCTCCTAATTTATTACTGGAAAACATCAAGAACCAATAATTATGGATTCCATGGATATTGATTCAACTATAGAGCATCAAGTGGATGGTGAAATCAAGGTAGGCTCTCAACGTCTTGGACCAAATTTCCCTTAGTAGAGCCTTGCAGGCGGTTGAGATATTCAGATTTCAGCCAAATGTTCTTGCTTGGGTTGACATCTTTTCTAGCCTTCGACGAATGATCAAGTTTCATTGGAAGCCTCAACTGAAACTGCAACTGAAGCACCAGTTGAAGCGCCAACTGAATCACCAACTGAAGCCCCAACCGGCGCCTCAGAACCCCCAAAACCAAAACCTACAGCTTCTAAGCCTAAGATATCAAACAATGCGCCTGGCTACAGATACAAGTATCCAGAGGCTGCTCCGACTCCACCAGGCGTTGACGATGAAAGGTGGAATAAGATATACGTGGCTGCAGATTCTAGATTCTATAACAGAGCCAAAAAGAATGCAACAGAATCCAGAAAGATCAGATTGACTGGTGAAACTTATAAATTGGCACTCAGAATCTTGGAAGAGAGGAACGCAAAAGAAGCCGAAGCTGCGGCAGATTTGGCTGCTGGCATCGTGCCGCCCTCTAAAAAAACGCCAAAGCCAAAAGCTCCACCAAAGATTCCAAAGGCTCCATCCGTAAGCTCTCGAGACGGCACACCTGGTTTCAATGATAGGATTCCATTGAGTATCTCTGAGCAGATCAAGAGTGAAGGCCGTGCTCGGAAGGGACTGCCATCCACCAGCCAGGGGTCTCCTGGGCCATCTGCTCACAAGCATAACAGTCCTGCGCCGTCACAAATCAAGTCGGAGAAGGCCGAGAAATCAATACCGAAGAAGAAGGGCACCGCCGCTCCCATCAGAAAAGCCCGACCCAAGGGGGCCAAGCCCGAAGGTAATATTGGCTACCACTTCAGTGCTAAACTGAACAATTTCTTCAGGCTAACACGCATCTTCTTAGGCCCCACAGAAGCTAGATCACAACGCAATAGCATCACTCCTGGCACAAGAACTGGCCCATCTGACGATGATGACAGCAATGATGGCGGTGAATACTGTGTTTGTCGTGGCCCTGATGACCACCGCATGATGATATTTTGTGAAGGTGGTTGCGAAGACTGGTACCATTGTTCATGTATCGATGTTGATGTTGAGGATGCGAAAGAACTTCTAGATCGATTTATTTGCCCGAATTGCAGTTCCGATACTGCATTTACTACCTGGAAGCGAATGTGCAGATACCATAATGTTGATGGATGTCGGAAAGCTGCTCGCGTTAGCGAAGATCCACCTAGCAAGTACTGTAGCGACGAGCACGCAACTGCTTTTTGGGAATTTGTTGCCGAGAAGGTTCGCGCCAATAATAAACGTACAATTGGCGGCGCCTTGAGTGAGGGAGAATTTGGAGCATTGTTGAATTCATGCAAGACGGCAACTGATTTTCACGCTCTGGGTTCGAGACCAAAGTTGCCAGTACCTGAATATCACGACCCAAGTCAGCCATTGGGACTCAATTATCTGCTCCCCGAGGAGGAATCTGCTATAAACAAGATAAAAGCCAGGCGTGCTATCATTGAACGACGCATCGAAAGTTTTAAGACGGCCCAGCAGCTTTTGATCATGATAAACCGACGCGCCAAGATTGCGCAAGAACATCCAGATATCGACGTTAAGGAGATTTGTGGGTATGACAACCGCCTGGCCTTTAATGAGATTGAGTTTGGGGCTTGGTGCGAAAGTGAAGAGGGCAAAGGTTATCTGGCTACTGGAGTTCTTGGCCCTCGTACTGAGGAAACAAAGCATATTGGCGAAACTACTCCGTATCCTGGCCAAGTCATTCCCGACACCGGAGACACACCTGATGAATTAAAGAATATATGCATTAAGCCTCTTAAGAAATGTAAGCACAATGGCTGGCGCGGCAATCATGCAGAGCAATATGCCTACGCAACAAAGACCTTGATGGAAGAACTCGGGAGGTTGAGTAAACAGGAGGCTTCTATAATTGAAGATGCAGAGACTAGAGAAGCAACGAAGGACTACAATGCCGAGAATACAGTGGAGCAGCTTTTCTAACATACACTTGCCACTGTTTTGTTTCTATGCCATGATTAGGTTCTTCGGAGTTCTCAAGGCGTATGGGATGGATATCGTTTGCAAGGGAGGGTTCTGACATATTTGCATGTCATGGAGAAATAGCGTACATGAAAATGAGGATTTACCGGCGCTTTGAAGCTGAGGGCATTTGGTAGGTATACCCGGACGGAGTCGAAGTCCAATAGAATTAGTTCTAATAGCCTCATTATTACACGTGTGAATGTTGGTAGCGAGGCAATGAAATAGATGTGTGATTTGGTCAATTTATGTCTAACATCATGATACCTCAGCCCCAAACTCATCATCCCCCTCATTCCTCACCCATCCGCCCAAACACTCCCTCACCTCATCCTTAACCCTCCTCCTATCCCCCAGCATCTCACTCCCCTTCAAGTCCCTATAAGTATCCACCACCAAGCATCTCCTTACCCTTTCCACAACCCCCTGATCTCCACTTGTCCTCGCCACCGCGCTCATGACACTCAAAACTTCAATTCCCAATTTCCAGCCTCTTCTCCTACACACTCTACTAGCTCCTCTAGCATCAAATTGTTTTCTCCCTTGCAACGCTCCATTTACCAACGTCTCCCCGCCAGCTTTCCCGTCGCCATAGATCCAGGAGGTGGATATGTTACTACTTACGTATTCTGGTATCTTGGCCGCGGACTCGGGCTTGATATATCTTCTAGAATACCTGAATTCTCTTCCCGTAGTTTTAACGCCGATTTCTTGGAACCTGTATCCGCTCTCCGTCACACATCCTTCTCGGTGATGATGATGATGTAAACCCGCCAAGCGGGTCTTGAAACATCGCGTGAATCCTACTTCGCTGTATTGGGTTTCCGGGAGGATCAGGGAATGTAGGTACATGTTTCGAGGTGAGATGAACAGGGACGTGATGGAGGAGAGGAGGGATGCGTATTGGGTGGCGGCTAGCTTATCGGAGCAGGATTTGGAGAGTGTGGGGGGTGCGTCTGGGCGCGAGGGCTTGCGACGTACGCGCCCGAGAAGTTGGAAGTTGGCGCGGCCGGGGAGTTCGGTCTTCGTTCCGTCTCTTGGGTCGTCGCGTGGAGTGGGCTGAGGGAGGGCCCAGGGTGTGGGGTCCTCTTGTGCGGCCATGGTGAGCTCCATGCTCGAGTCGCCGCAGGGCGCTTCGGAACAGTACAGGAATAGTTTGATGTGGGGTTTTAGTTCGAAGGGTTGGAAGGAGGCGTGGGTGATGGTTTCGGGGGGGCGGCGCTGGAGAAATTGTGAGGGGGTGGATGGGGTGGTGAGGAGCGATAGAACTTCCTGGAGGAGGAAGTGGTTGAGGGAGCGTAGGCACAGAATTTCGGCGTGCCAGTCGTGGAGGACGTTGCCTTGTGCCTGAGGGAGCTTGGATTGGGGGAGACATTTCATGCCGGTTCTACGGAAGGGCATTAGGGGAAATTTGTTGTCATCATGCGAGACGGAATCACAATCTTGATCCAAACCGGAATGGGTGTTTGGATCATGCTCAAAACGTGACTTCACGTTTCTCGAGCCCATCATCATCTTCGTGGACAACAGGTGAACGACCAAAGTGCGACGACAGGAAGACGACAAACTCACGCAAGAGCCAGACAAGTCAATCCATTCTCACCTACCTCAAATCAGCCCGACCATACACCTAAAACTCATAGACCCCGAGCGTTGTATCAAATCAAATCAAATCAAATGAAGAAAGGAAATGCTCCAGGAAGAAACCCACCAGAAGCAACAATCGCACTCAACGGAATCCATTCTCTAACGCCCCCATTCCTATTCAACGGCTTCCTCTTCGCAGGTAATTCATCGAACTGCTTTAATACCACATTTGCGATGTCGTCTCCCGATAGTTCGCCCATTATCTCACATCTCCTATCTCCTGTCACTTGTCACTTGTCACCTGAGCATATATAATTATCGTCGGGGGAAAAAATGCATTGTAACCTTGGCGTGTGGGGATGATATCGCGGGAAAGGAAAAAGGGGATGTTTTTGGTTGGTCAGATAATTCGATTTGAATCCCCGCTACGCTATCGCGTGGTTGAGGGTTGGGAACTTGGAGGGGATACGTGGGACGTGTGTGATGATGATGATTGTGATGATGATTGTGATGATGCATTTGTAATTGCACTTGTTTATAAAGGATGTAGAGTTATTTGTTGATGTTGATTCTTGATGGATTCCTACTCCCCTTTCTATGAGTAACCTTAGACCACCAGACTTATATAGGGCTTAAAGAAAGTCGGGATATCGCCATCACCTCTATCATTCCTTCCTCTGCATGATTGTACGAGTTGGAGCAAGTAGCACAAGTACTCCAATTGCAAATCCAAAGCTTCTAAAATCTCCATTCTCAACCGCGTCACATATCCAACATCGACATCTATCTCATCATGGATCTCCATCAAACGAATATTCCGCCCATGAAAGACCTCACCATCGACAACATCACGGAAAATACCGTAAGGATAAACTCGCAAGGGGACAATGAACGTCTCACATATGTTATGGAGAGGCTGGTTACACACCTCCATGATTTTGCTAGGGAAACACGCCTGAGCACAAAAGAATGGATGGCTGCACTAGATTTCCTGGTGAAGGTGGGTCAGATATCAAGTGATTTGCGACATGTGAGTATACCCAAGTCCGCTTCCACCACCTTCACTCCCAACAAGATAAACTAACAGCGTTGGAAAGGAGTTCATCCTGTTATCAGATATCCTCGGTCTCTCGCTGCTAGTGGACGCGATTGATCATCCCAAACCCCCCGCTTCGACCGAAGGCTCACTCTTCGGGCCCTTCCACACCCACGATGCTGAAATCATGGCATCTGGAGACCTGATGTCTCATGATGCCCAAGGAGACCCTTGCATCGTTCTCTGCAGCATCAAAGACGTATCCGGAAACCCGATTCCGGATGTCAAGATTGATATCTGGGAGACGGATTCCACGGGTCACTATGACGTGCAGCGTGAAGTTCGAGATGGACCCGATGGGAGATGCATCATGAAGAGCGATTCGAACGGAGAGTTTTGGTTCAAGGCTATCGTGCCCGTTCCCTACCCGATTCCCCACGATGGGCCGGTGGGACAACTGTTGAGGTTGTTGAAGAGACATCCGTGGAGGCCAGCGCATATGCATTTCATGTTCCAGAAGGTTGGATGGGACCGCCTGATTACGTTTGTATTCCCATGCTACACACCGGTGACGACATACTAACATAGACTTGGACCAGTGCATTGTATCTTCGTGGCGACCCATACGAGTCTTCCGACGCGGTTTTTGGTGTGAAACAATCGCTCGTCGTGGATTTCGAACCCGCAACTGCAGATATTGCGAAGAAATACTCAATGCCCGAGGGATCGAAAGTTTTAAAGCATGATTTCGTTCTAGTGAGCGAAAAGGAAACCGATGAATTGAGAGATCGGAATGCATTGGAGGCGTTGAAGGCACTGGGGATGAAAGTAAAATTGTTGGATCATTTGCCTGTGCCGGATCTTGATTGATTGAGCGATCAGATTGGAATTCCGACTCGGATCCCGATATCTTTACGACGAGAGGGCCGTTTCAACGTTGCAGATCAAGTGCATTATCTCCTTCTCGTATCAGAAAGCTGGAGCAGAGAATGAGATTTGAAGATTTAGAAACAAAGTGAACATTCCAAATTCATCCTCCATGATTCCATCGTAGAAGTTGAAGGAACGAACAATTTCATTTTTCAACGCGACTCAAAGACCCCAGGTATGATGAATGGTACGAAACAAAAGCAAGCTTCCCACAACATAACCACATAAAATGCACAATACAAACTGTCGATAGTTCGGCACATCAAGAGCAATCCAGACAGACCTCCAAGTGGTTTTCCTTTCTTTTTTTTTCCATCTTCAAAAACCCACCTGGTAATCCATCACCAACACCAGATACCATCAAAACGCATCCTGGGCTTTTAAGCAATGTTCACATTCGGGTACACATACTAGTATATCCTCACCGACGAATCCCAGGTGATAATCAGCGGGCGGGCACCTACTCGGGGACTGGTGGACCCCCCCCGTTAACCTTTAAACGACGAGAGTAGAGTAGCAGCAGCAGCACCGCGAAATACTCGAAGACTGTTTACTTGGTTACTTATCCTTTTGAGGTTGGTCTGAGTCTGAGGATGCGATTTGTAACTTGGGAAAAATAAGGAATCTTTTTGCTGCTGGTCTCCCTTTCTATCTCTCTCTCGCGTGAGGGAAGGAAAGGAAAGGGAAGCAGAGGAAAGGAATGGAATGGAATGGAATGAATGAGAGAGGTTCGTTTGGGCTAAACATTTTCTTCTTTTCTTTTTTCTTCGGGAAATGTTTCGTGGATAGATGTATGTCACTGGTTGTCCTTTGTGTTGTTGTGCTTGTGTTTTGTTTTGTTCTTGTTTTGCCTTGCCTTGTTTAAGAGATGTGATGTTTGTTACTCTTTATGGATGATAAGCTGCTTCGTAATTGTCAAGATCTAGGGTGTACATACATACATAGAGGGCGAGTGGAAAATATGGAAATTTGGTAACTTATTCGAGGGTTATTGCTTTGATACTTGCGCAAAACAAAACGAAACAAAACGAAATATATCATTTCTCTTGTTTGATCCATATACTCAGGACTCTAAAACCTCACATCTTATTTCCACACAGCAGCTCCTCTGATCCTTTATCCCCCACGCACACCCTTCACCGAATTCCCTACGCCTGGCGTAGCCAAGCGTAATGTAGAGTAGAGTAAAATAGACAACACGATTGATCTCCCCCTGGATCATTGATCTCCCCCTGGATCGTTCAAATCCATCCCGATTCCACACCAGCCGACCATCAAGAATCACGATCAACTCAACTCAACTTCCCATCCGATTCTTATTATCTTGTCGGAGCCTACTCAGAAGTTCCAGGTGCAGAAATTGGCATCGTGTCGTACTTGATTATATCGATGTAGGATCTTTCCTCTTCCACTTTTCAAATGGCAGATAGCTAGCAGCTAGCTGGCTGATAATCAAAATAATGCTATTGAAAGGTTTGTTGTAAAAAAGCAAATTAGAATTTCAAAGTGAGGTGAGGTGAGGTGAGGTGAGGTGAGGTGAGGTGAGGTGAGTTGAGTTGAGTTGATTGAAAGTTTATTGTAAGTTTAAAGGATTTTCTGATTTGAATATACTCTATATCTATTTGACTTCCTCTAACCTAACCTAACAACCTGACCTGACCTAAGTAAACCCTATAGCTAGCATCCAATCAAAATAAAGATATAAAAGTTTTGTTGCACATCTCAAAAATAAAAGTTGTTTAAAAGTTATTTTTCGTTTGCGTTTGAATAGTGAATAGATTCATTCATTCAACTAGTAGTACTTCTGAACTACTTTTAATTCCTCCACAGTTTTGTTGCATATCTGAAATTCGGTAAACCGAGATATTCTATTTGGTGCTTGCTTGACTTGGCTGGACTATTTCTAGCCCAACCACAACCACCCTTTAAAAGCAAGTATTATGTACGGCTGTTGAGAGCAGCATCTTTCTTATTGCCTGGAGGCAATAAGATGGAATAGATGTCTCTCTTGGGCTTGGAGGAGTTGAAGTGTAGATGTACTTATCTATGCATATACATGAGTGCTCGAGTAGATGGTAAGGTAAGGTAAGGAACGATGTTCAGTATCAAGCTGTTGGGTTGGGATTCATTTGGTTTGAGTTGGAGGGGGGGATGTGTATGGGAATGGAGAGGGTATCGAGAGAGACGTAGTTTACTCTAAAATGTAGAGAGAAAGAGAGAGAGAGAGAAGGATTAAGATGAAGAAAAGCCTCAGCAAGAAGCGACCAAAGCAAGAACAAAAATAGGATTTCAAGGAAAATGATAAGAAGATCCATCCAAAGCGCGAGTGTAAAAAGAGAGAATACCAAAAGAGTTAAAAGCGGGAGGAGATACTCTATCCATCCACACGACGTAGAAACAAAAAACCACTTCATTAGAGGTTCGAATTTCGAATTGCGAATTGCAAATGGCGACTGGTGAATTTCCCAAGCTTCAGAATCGCAGCAAAGCAATGGCAACAAGGAGGGCGATTCCAAAGTCAAGACTAGAGACTTTACTGGAGTATATACTAGTACTCTACAAGCATTCCGCAAAAGAAACCTCTCCCCCCCCGGCGTCCCCAAAAAATACGAAGAACTTTGAAATCCGAACTTGGAAACCTGATATGTATTTCCTTTTCCTTTCTTCAGCAGCACCAAGTTTGAAAGAATGAATCCAAACGTAATCATTTCCCACACGCGAAGAAAGTACCCACGATAGATGAGTTTTCCGCCCAAACAACAATTACCGTTGATCTCGCATTCAATTCATCCATTCCATGTCAGGATAGAAATTGTAAACTAGTACTTACTGTAGAACTTCCTCCATGCATGAAATAAACCCAAGCTTTCGGTTCAGAATGGTGCGGGAATCAGACGATGCAGGTTTCAACCTTTCCTTCCCCTTCTCACCAGGAGACGCATGATGGAATGCATATCACACTGCTGCTCTATACACAGAGAACTCACACTTTGAGATCTTTTTGATTTTTTTCATTCCCAGCCTCCCTTATCTGCGCCATCAAGCCAATTTTCATCATCAATATCATACTCTCGTTCAAAACCAAACGCCACATCCATAGCTATCATACAATGTTCATTTCTATTCTTCAGCGCGGAAAACTTAAAGACTTCCACCAGGCATTAATTTGGTCCCGCTCTTTTTGATCTCTTCTTTCCTCTGTTGCATTTCTTGCATTAATTTGGCTTGTTCCTCAATCTTTCCACTGCGGTTTTTACGAGCAGCTTCTTCGGCTTCGACCCAGACTGTTGAGTGGAATATTAGCATATTCCTCTTGAATGATCCTTGACTTTGTATCCGCATCTGCAGTTGCCCCTCTCATATCATCCCACATCTATTCTTCTTCTTCTTCTTCTTCTTCAATCTTTCCCATAATCTTCGCGATCTCTTCACACTTTCGCCCACTTCCACTCCCACTCTCCCTTCCCATCCCTTCCCAAAAACACCAAACCAAACCAAACCAAACCAAGAGGAAGAAAAAACAAGAAACCTACTCGGTCTATCACTCTTACTATATTCCTTCAACCTCGACACAAAATTATCAAAATCCTCCTGCTTCCCCGCCCGATTCTCCAAGCTGCGCTTCTGAAGTTCCGGGTTATATTTGAGGAAGAGTTCTTCTTCCGTCGGGGAGACGTAGTAAATGAGAGCTGGTCCGCCGACACAACATGTGATGCCACTGAATGGAGAGGGTGTTAGTCTTTGGTATTGATATATTTGGGGGGGGTGGGCGAGGGCGGGACAGGTTTAAATGCAATTGGGATTTGAAGGAGGGAAGGGTCTTGGAATCTTTTTAGGTAACATACGCCACGGCCATCTGGCCATACATGCGCCAGTTGGTGGGTTTGGGTGGCATGTTGGCTGTTGGCTGTTGGGGGGATCTGATTATAATCTGATGTGGGAAGTTTGACGTCGGCTCAATTGTAATGTTTGGTTTGTTTTTGGGGTTGGGGTTGGGGGAGGGCTTTGATTGATGAGGTCAGATGCTGATAGATAATTTGATCAATGACATGTGGATTTGATAATTTTTGGTGGAACGCTAGGAGTTGTGGCTGTGTCTTTGACTGGGGGGGATTGGTGGCGGTGGTGGCGGTGGTGGCGTAGGGAGAGACAAATTGGAGAAGAGAGATTCCATAGGTCAGGTTAGATTGATTAGGTTACCTCATCATGTGATGATTATATATATATATATTTTGAGTTCTTGATTCTTATTATCTTCATTGATTATCTTGAAATATTAACTAATACTCGAGTAAATAATAGATAACAATCCACTCCAAGATTTATAAAGCCTTAAATCTTAAAATCTTAAATCTTGCATAGACTTCATATCTCACTTGCTCACATCACCTCCACCGTACAAAACATCATGATTCTCATACCGACCATAGCAAAGTATCGCCTTGAGAGTGGATCTTATGGATCTCGTGGAGTAAATAAGCTCTCATAACATACTTTTTCTTTTATCATTGATGCTCGTAATAATAAGAATGCGATAACCAATCATTCTTCCAACGGACCTGACGTTGTAACTCTTTTGAGAGGACTACTAGTGAGTACTGTACGCGCAGAGTAACCTTGGATGATTGTTACAGTGTGAGTATCGATAGCGATCTCTTGAATGTTGAATGTTGAATGTTGAATGTTGAATGTTGAATGTTGAATGTTGAATGTTGAATGTCGAATCTTCACCAGCTTCAAATCCAAGTCCTCGTACATATGCATCATATCTTAAATTAGAGCACTCGCGGGAACATATCATCATCATAAGCGATAGGCGCAGTAACGAAGCGATATTAAAACAAGACACAATTAAATTCCTACCCGCCAAACCAAACGGAACATACCAGTTCAGTCCAGATAAATCTCATGTCCATCCTATCCCACTCTGCTCTGCTCTGCTCTGCTCTACTCTGCATCCTGTTCTCGTTGCCATCTCGTTCCTATCCACTTTATTAGCGCCCTGTCCCCCCGACCTCCCCCCACTCCACATTCTCTGAGACGACCCGTCTTGGGCAGATATTGAATGTCCATCTTCAACTATTGACAACCACCAATCAACTGCAATACAATACAATACAATACAATACATTTCAATACATTTCAATTCAATTCAATCCAATCCAATCCAAATCTTTCCATCCTTTCCTACACAGAAAATTCAATATTCATAGAGTTGCCTACCTGGTTTCCCTTTCTCGTGAAGTTCCGTATTGGATAACCCAGTCAGGAAGACCTAGATAATCCTCAAACGTGAGTTGCGACATACATTATTATAACGACAATCCTCACCTCGAACAAGGTGAACCAATTTGAAACATTGATCATTCCATCCTCCGAGTATAGCTACAATCGAGATTCTTCCTTTTCTGGCCCATCTCTCAATCTTACCCAATTTTTTGAAATACGAGAACGTAGAATTTTCGAGGAATTGGAATCTATGGATCAACAATTGATTGCTCGAGGACTTGTTACAGGCTGTTAAGATTTTGCGCCAAAATAACCCAAGGAATAGGAGAGTTACAATTAGGTCGGAAAAGGAGGAGAGATAGCAAAAGGAAAGCATGGCATACGATCAAGGTTATCAAGAACAGCCTCAGAGGCAATACAATGCTCGAGCTGCTCAAAGACCAGGTCCCCCACAAGGATATCAGCAAGCGCCGGCACAACAATACTCGCAACAGTATGATGATTATAACCATGATGGATATGGTTACGAGAATTATAATGATGGGTATAATCAGGAATACAATAATGGGTACCAGGATATGAATGGTGGAGGGAGAGGAAATGTGAATGGGGATGGCTATGGAAATATGAATGAGGGGAGTCGAGGGGGTTATGCTCCAGACATGCGCGGACGCGGGAGGGGACCTCCAAATATGAATGCGGGAGGTAGAGGTTATCCGCCATCAAATCAAAACTATCCTCCACAACAAGAGTATTATGGGAATGATAGAGGCGGGATGCAACCAAGAGGGGGTGGATCTGTTCCCAATAGTAGAGGAGGGCCAATGCAGAGACCTCCTCCGGATCGTGGTGGAACTGGCCCAAATGGTAGAGGAGGGCCAATGCAGAGACCTCCTCCAGATCGTGGTGGACCCCAAGGACGAGGTTACCCCCCAAATGGTGGACCTATGAATGGAAACGAGAGACCGATGGATGACCGTGTGAGACAGGGACAGGGCCAGGGGCAAGGAGGTGAGTGGAAGAAAGACATATGCTGTGAACCACATTATTGACTTTTCTTCAGAACGACCTCGGAAACCTATGGCAGCACCAATTATATCACCCCAAGGCAGATCATCATTCGATAATCCTTTTCCCACATTTCCTGGCGCAAAGAAGAAGACCGCATTATCTGAAGAGCAGGATATTACCAGAAAAATGGGCGCAATAGATATCTCAAGCTCTTCAAGTTCTAATAGACCTGGAACAGCTGGAAGTAAAGGAAGTCATGATAATTTTGGACGGAGAAGAGGTATGTCTACAGATGACTATGCCCAACCCTCCGTGGATGGTCAAAGGAGTGTGCCTAGAGGAGGTTATCCGCCTCAGTCGCACCCTCAAGGAATGCCAGACCAAAGAAGAGGTCCGCCACAGAGGGGAATGCCACAAGGTCCTCCAAGACCAGAATTTCAGGAGAGAAGAGCACCACCTCCAGGACAAGGATATAATGGCGCACCAAGACAAAATGGCTATGAAGACCATGGTTATGATCAATACAGAAATCCCATGTCACCAATGCGAGATGATCATGATAATTTTGGTCCCCCACAAAGAAGCAACACTATGCCACACAATCCTGGACCCATGGGAACAGCGGTACCCCGCTCTTCAATGGATGGGCCAGGAACGAGTGCTCCATACAATGGCCCTGTTGGACGCGTTATGCCTGCGCCTGTTAGACCTGCGACAACCACGGGATCAAAACCATCACCACAAAGAATTTACCCAAATCAACAAGCCCATCAACCACCAGTTCCTCAACTACCATATCCATCCCATCAACCACCAGCTCCTC
Source organism: Monilinia aucupariae (assembly GCA_002162555.1). Classification (NCBI taxonomy): domain Eukaryota; kingdom Fungi; phylum Ascomycota; class Leotiomycetes; order Helotiales; family Sclerotiniaceae; genus Monilinia; species Monilinia aucupariae. Next base: position 727,128 of record NGKF01000005.1, read on the forward strand.
AACTGCCATATCCATCCCAAGATGACTATGTAAATGATCCTTACCATGCTGAGGACAGCCTTGGTAAGTTTTATGATGCATATTATGAGCCACCACCTCATCCTGTACACAATCAAAAAAATCCAAGTACTTTGGAGATGCCAGATTTTGATGCGGTTCCACAAAGACCCTCGCATAGGAGGGGTACTTCGATTGAAGCTCACATTCAACCCGGAGTAGGATCTGGACCTGGATATGATCCCATGCAAGCAGGTGACCCGGTCGAGAGAAATGGAAACTTCCGCCAAGTCAAGCCTATCAAGTCTCAACCGGATTTCAGAGCTCAAGCCCAAGCTCAGACGGCAATTTTCGAGATGGCAGGGGATGCGCCACCACTTCCCCACATGCCACAGCAAGGTTATCGAGATGGCTGGGAACAGCAAGATGCTCAATATAATCAGTATCAAGGCCCACCACAAGATCAAGGGTATGACGCATATCCTAGTCAAGCACCAAAGTTTCAACCACCACCGAGAAGTATGTCTGCAGCTCCTGGTGCTGGTCGTGGATTTCCAAATGGCTCTTCGTCTCAAAATGGTGGTTACCCTGGTCCCCAGAATGGAGGGTTTCAGGGCGGTCGTCAAAACAGCCTACAAAATCATGGCACCTCAGAAAGTGGTCTCCCTCGTCATGCTCCCCCAGTTCGTGCCGGTTTGATACCCAATTCTGTCGCTCAACAGCAACAGAATCCCAAGCCAACACCTATGCGCAATTATGGTGCTCCATCGCAATCCGGTACTCCGATTCAAGCATCCAATAGCGCCTCACCTGCAGGTACTAATTCCACAAACGCCCCTTCCGCACAGCCGGTAACTCAAGAGGAACTTGATCGTCTCAGATTGAAGTACAAGAATGGTAATCCAAACGACAACGTGACCGCTCTTCTTTTTGTCAAGAAATTGGTAGAGGCATCAGATGTTTTAGTTGCGCCTATTGCTGATCAGCGAGCACGCAATAAGGCAAGAGAGAGGTATATTTTTGAAGCTACTAAAGTCCTCAAGAAATTGAGAGATGCTCAAGATCCAGAGTCAATGTTCTACTTTGCAGATTGCTACGGTCGTGGCGCCCTTGGTCTGGAAGTCAATGAGAAGGAAGCATTCACGCTATACCAATCAGCAGCAAAACTCGGCCATCCACAAGCTGCGTACCGAACTGCAGTTTGTTGCGAACTTGGAAACGAAGACGGAGGCGGTACCCGAAAAGACCCTGTGAAAGCCATTCAATGGTACAAACGTGCTGCCACTCTTGGAGACACTCCCGCAATGTATAAAATGGGCATGATTCAGCTCAAGGGACTTTTAGGACAACCTGTCAACGCTCGCGAAGCCGTGATCTGGCTCAAACGAGCTGCCGAACGCGCAGATGCCGAGAATCCTCACGCTTTGCACGAACTGGGTCTTCTCTATGAAGCACCACAAGGTCAAGATGCATCTCTCCTCCACGATGAAGCCCACGCCTTTCAACTGTTCCATCAAGCTGCTGACCTCGGCTATAAATTCTCACAATTCCGTCTTGGTCAGGCTTTTGAGTATGGCCAGTTTAATTGCCCTATTGATGCTAGGCAGTCTATTGCCTGGTATTCAAAAGCAGCAGTCCAACAAGAACATCAGAGTGAGCTGGCCCTTAGTGGTTGGTATCTAACGGGACATGAGAATATTTTACAACAGAGTGACACGGAGGCTTACTTATGGGCGAGAAAGGCTGCGATGGCGCAGTTGGCAAAGGCGGAATATGCGATGGGGTATTATTGTGAGGAGGGAATTGGTACACCAAAGAACTTGGAGGATGCTAAGAGGTGGTATTGGAGGGCTGCTGGTAGGTCTTTAGCTTTTGTTTTTCCTTTTCCGCATGTTTGCGGTTTGTGACGGGATTGCTAGCTAACAAATTATACAGCGCAAAACTTCCCCAAGGCTCGCGAGAAGCTCGAGGAACTCAAACGAAATGGTGGAAGACAGAGTAATAGGGGTAGAGAAAGAATTTCGAGATCCAAGGGGGCCAATCAGAAGAATAATGAGGAGTGTTCTGTTATGTAGACAGATAGTTCCTTTCGTCTTTGATTTTGGGGGTGGAAGTAGGTGGAGTCTATGGTGTATATAGGGAGGATGAAAGGGGTGGCTGGATTTGTGGATTTGGACCCTGGACCCTGGACGAAAGATTTTGAGCAGAAAGGATCAGAAATGAAAATGGACGGTTAAATGGGCGGAGTTGGCTTTTTGATATTAAGACTTTGCAACTTAGCATGCATGGAATTTGGAGCGTATTTGAATGGTTTGATGGATGGATGGAAATGATATTTGGGCGTTGGACATGGGATAAAATGGATGGAATGGATCTGATTGGTCTGCAATGGTATGGATCAGTCGAGGTGCATCTATTGATCTATCTGGGAGGATATGTATTTGTGCGTATAGTATTTGATGGAGATCTGTATAGGGATCTGTATGGGGATCGGTAGTGGAAAGATGAGTCTGTGTGAGTGTGAGTTTGAGTGTGAAGGGGAAGGTTATAGGGAAGCCGAGAAAAGAAAGGAGGGGAGGGGGAGAGGTGGGGAAGCGGAGAGGGAGAGGAGACGGAGAGGAGACGGAGAGGAGACGGAGAGGAGACGGAGAGGGGGAGAAGAGGAGGAGAAGAGGGGGATAAGAGAGGACTAAAAGGAGATGATTGTATGTACGTATGTATGTTTGCGTGACGAACACGTCTTGTATCATAATAAGAAGTTGAATTAAAAATTATATGAAATTGTTTGTTTGCGGGTTGTGGATTGCGAATTACAACTTGTGGTGAAGGGTGAAGGGTGAAGGGTGAAGAATGGATTAGAAGGAAAGGACGGTTGGTGATTGATTGATATCTACTCGAGTAGGTAGAGTATAGTAGAGTAGACTGCCTGATTTATATATAGCATAAGAAAAATAGGATGATATAGTATTGAATGCAAATCCATATCCCAATACTCGAGTAGATACGCACATCATACCCATACTCATACTCATGCAGTACCAACACACAAATACATATGCACGCAGGATAAGAAGAAGAAGAAGAAGAAGAAACAAAGAAACAAGGAAAGCATTTTGAATTGTGAAAACTTAGGTATGGTGTTGTATGATACAATTCCACCGCTCCATTCCTTCATCACCAACCCACACTCCATCGGAAGATGAACTTCTGACCTGTCTGTGCAAGTCCAGCCCACCCCATTCCATCGAAAAATGTTCAGATATGGAAAATCCGCATCGCAAAAAAAAGCAAATAAAAGAACCTCATCTTGCACCCAGGGAAACTCTTCTGTACTGTGTTCAAATCTTCTCCTATTCGCCAGAGGAGAGAAAACTGCAAACCTGCCACCTTACAAACTGAGAACCCTTTTGGAATCTCTTTCTTCCTTAAATATTTCCCCATGAAGGATCTTTTGTTACCATTAGCTGGGAAGACTCCTATTTAGTCACTCATGCGTGGGAGATTTATGATTTAATAGCACCCTCCACCTTTCCCTTGACATCATGACCGACCTCTGCCACCTTATCGGTGAGGGACTTTTTCTTTTCACTACGTTTATGTAACAGAATGCGAGTTACTTGGACGACACCGACCATGCCGAGGAAGAAGTTGACAGTTGCAAGACTTTTGTTTCGTCAGTTTTTCTTTTCTTTTTCATGGACTTGAAATAATATTGGGGCTCGAAAGAGAAACGGGAACGGGAGTAGAAGAGGTATGAAACATACAGAACGTTTCTTGGCTTAATGATTAAACACCATCGGGTCCAGATGATACCGGTAGCAGTGAGAGCAGCGTTTTGGGTGAGAGAAAGCTTTTCAGCGGGACGAGCAAGATCAGAGACACCTGCTAAGACGAGTGCCCACTAGTTCATATGTTAGTTATTGATCAACGGTTAGAGGAGAATGGTTTGAGGGAATTGAGTGTATGAGAAGGCATTGTTATGCTTCAAGGTGGCGCAGATCTCATAATAAACTGGCTTGGCGGCGTGGGAAAATAAGGGATGTATATACCTTCATGACAGGAGCCCTATATGAAGAAGTTTTGTTAGCATAAGTTCTACTCTTGAGCTGCTATTCCTGTGCTATCCAGTTCCAATTCCTACACATCTTATACAGTCCCCTGCCTGTATCTAACTACCCATTTCTTATGCACCATCACCATCCGCCCCCCTCCCCCTCGTCCCCTTCATCCCTCCCATCATCCCCCATGAACCAAACCCCACCATAAGAAAGAAAAAGAAAACATCCCAACCTACCAAAAATGCACAGTCTTCAGCCCAATCGGACTATCCCACATCCTCTTAAACCAGCTAACTTGCGCCGTAGTCGCAGCCGCCGCCTCCGTACTCTGAAATCTTCGGGCCTGCTTCCCAGCAAAACGGGTTCGAGCAAATGCATTTCTAAAAGTGGAATATTGGCGCGCAGACGAGGAGTTCGAGGTGAAGAAACGGGAGGCTGCGGAGGTACTGGAGGAGGAGGATGATGTAGAGGAGATGAATTTGTTGATCGAGGTAGGGTTGAAGCGCAGGGCGCGAGTGAGGGTTGAGGGTGACATTTTGTGGTATGGGTGGTGTTGATGAGTGAGTATGAGGTATTGTATTGTTGGAGGTTTGGACGAGGGGGATGGAAATGTGCGTTGCTACTCCGGAGTTAGTATGTATTCATGAGTGGAATTTACCTGTCATTGTATATCCTCATGCTTCGCCTTTCGCCCCCTTTACCTTCTTCCCATGAGAAAGAATATAGATTGAGAAAAAGCCTTACAATTCAACTTGTCAATCTGTATTGCAATTCAATCTTCACTGAACTCAACCAGAATCCAGCTCATCAAACTTTGTTGATTCTGTTGTGCCTTGATATCGGAATTCGTCCGTAGGAGTGGCTGGTGAGATTATGCTCTCGCATAAAGATTTTGTGCTGTGGCTGAATTTCCCAATAATGGATAAAAATATCATCAACGATAAATGGCTACGGTGGCTGAGGTGCACTTAAAACGCAATATCAATAGAGCATCCGGATAGCTTCCCTTGTACAGACAAGACAGTATTGCGATTAGAGACAATTGAATTCTTCACCGACGCCAATTTGCAGCAAGGAAGAAACTAGGACAGAAGAGAGATTGCCAAAAAGAAAGGGAGAGAGAACAACCTAACCTACCAACATGTCGGCCAAATACGCATTCTCGCAGACCTTGAAGGAAATCAGGTTTTTATTTTGTCAGACAGGTGCTCATAGTGATGCTACTAGGTATCTTCTTCCCTAATCATACCCTTCCACCGCCATGGGCTCGCCATGAACCCCCATCCTTCTTGCCAGTCAACCCGCGTCTCTCCATATGGATTCCAACGAGAGCTTTCCCGCCTCAAGATCAGACCTAACAACAAAACCACAGATCATTCCTCGCGAGAACATACCCAACGATGAAAAAGCATAACCCAAATACCCCAATCCTGCTGAGAGAGGCAGCTGGGACACAACCAAGGGTCTATGCGAGATATGAGTTTGGGAGGGAAGTTAGTGAGGATTTGGCTGGTAGGTTGATCTTTTGCTTTTTCATGGTTTCTTCCTGGGAAGTTGGGAGGTCGGGGGGTCTGGGGATTGGGTTGGGATGGGATGGGATGGGATGGGATGGATGGATGGGACGGGATAGGATGGGATGGAAGAGATCTGAAAGTGCGGGGTGACCACGGGATACGGAAATAGCGCGGAAAGGTAGAGAGGGGAATATACCATGGATTGAAGAGTTGTAGGGCTGAGATCATGAGGGAACGAGAAGCATGTGCAACGGACACACAAGCACAGCCATCCCCAATTGTCCCCATGCTAATCTCAAACTCACCGCAGGCCTATCAGACAAAGAGATCGAAGACAAAGTGACAGGGTTAGTCAAGCAATAAGCACGAGTTAGCGAGTGGTTACGGGTAGGGCATCATCAAATGAGAGAGAGAGAGAGACATCAAATCGGCGGAGAAGTGCGGAGGCAAGGAGACGTTGTACATATCCCGTGGATGAGAGAGAGACGAAGATAGAGCTCCTGAAGGAAGTGCTACGATCAGCTACAAGAAGCATCATGTTATGAGTTTATGGACATGGATGAGATGATTGATTTCGATTTCTGCTGATTCTTGGAAAGAGGGTGGGTGCAGTGAGCTGAATGATGCTATTTGTGGCAGTTGAGAGGAATGGGTGGGGATATAAGTATATCCCTGCATCATGTCCCATTTAACGGACTGGCCATGGAATTCGGGAACCAAAATCTACATATTCTCTTCGCCCTCCCTGAAACTCTTAACTCTCATCAATCTTCTTCTCTCCACTCTCTAAATATACTCCCGGTGAGCTCATCGCAGCATGACACTTCATCCCCGTGAGCTTTCAAGTCATCTGCTCATGATCTCCAGCGACCTTTCTCATCCATTCCTTATCCCGGTGAACCCTTTCCATTCTCAACCCCCATCACCTTTATCCGGAAATTTCTTCATGGAAGTATCAAGCACCAGATCAAACACGCTCTTTTCCGATTTCCGTTTCGTTCCGAGAATTCGTGATGTTGTGCATACGTAGTATCCTTTCTATTCAATGTTTAGATACTTTGCTCGATGCAAAATGGATGAATGTACGCACCGATATCACGGTCTGGGGAGGTTGCTGGCATTGGAGGTTGACGGAAGGAGATGTTGAGATGTTGGGATGATTGCTGGATGTTTGTGAGGGTTGTTAGGTTTAGAATCGTGGAGATTGAGGGGCTTTGAGGCTATCATTATTATGATATCCGTCTCATAACCGGATGATGTTGGCTTCGGACTGGAAGATATCACCCAAAGATTGATTTCGAGTGTTTCTTGAGATTTCTTCTTGTATGCTAGAGAGTAGAGATCTATATCATATTCCTTTTATCCTTTTCTATATGGAAAATAGCCCTGTGTAGACACGCAGCCAACCATCTGGTCTAATCTAATCTAAACCCAAGCTCAGGCTCATAGCTCGCTTGCTAAACGTCTATCATATGGGTATATATTGGTGTTTTGGTATCATATCATTGCCCTTCGCCCATGCATCCTTATCCATCTATACATTTATTCATTCATCTCTACAACTTGCTCAACACAGCCTCGGCCCCGGAAACCGTGACCTCTCTTCCGGGTTCCTTCTCGGCATACACAATCTTTCCGTGGTCAATGATTAAGGCGTAGCGACCGGTACGTTCGCCGGCGGTCCAGCCGAGGAGTTTGGAGAAGGCGGTGTCGGTGTCGGAGAGGAAGAGCTACGGGAGGGAGAACGATGAGTTGGTATGTATTTGTATTTGAGGTAGATAGATGGAGGGGAGAGGGAAAGGGAGATGGAGAGGGGAGAAGGGACGGGGAACATACAATATCCTCATTATGAATTCCATTGGCCTTTCCCCACGCACTCATAACGAAAGGATCGTTGTAAGCAATGGTGGCAACGACATCAACCCCCTTCTCGCGCAAAGCGGGGAGATTGGCAATGTAGCCGGGGAGGTGGGATGCGCTGCATGTGGGGGTGAAGGCACCGGGCAGGGAAAAGACGACGACTTTCTTGTTGGCCCATTCTGTCATCATGTTAGTCACTGGGAGGAGACAGAAGGTGGTTGCGAGGGGGAGAGGGAGGAGGGGGGGAGAATCGGGAAGGAAGCGGAGTAAGTACCTTGGGATGCATTGTAGAGAATGGGGATACCGCAGGCTTTGATATCCTCGTTCTCTGGGGCAGGTGGGATCCAGCCGAACTTGATGTTCTCTGGGAGCGTAGAACCGAGGGACAAGGATGCTTCGGACATTTTGATGGGTTGGTTGTGTATGGTTGAGTGTGGAAGGAAAGAGTAAGTAGTAAGTAGTAAGTAGTGAGAGTGAGAGTGAGAGGCAAAGAATTCAGATAATGGAGATTCCCTCTCAGATATTGTTGTAATCACGTGTAGCGCTATACCTAGTTAGGTGTCTCCACCTCATATACTCAGTAGAACACATATGCCACTCCTAGCATATTAGACAATATACATTGTTACCATTACAATAGGTTATAACCTTGTATTGTACATTCATTGAAACAACTAAACTATCATTTTATTGATTAAAACGATATATATATGTTTTCCGAAGAAAAAGATCGCTTTTCTATACGTTTCCGCCGGAAAAATCACATTTTTCATCATTTTCATCATTTTTATCATCGAGATTTTCATTAAAAACTTCGTTTTTTATCAACCTCTATTTATCGAAAACATGATTATTATTTTCTTTAATCCTTTTATAACCAAATAAAGCTTTATTGTTATTTTCATTAACAATAATTAAGTTGATTACAAAAGCTATTGTATAAATGCGTTCGCATAAACTAATTACAAAAATATTGTACTCGGTATCGAAAAACGATTTGTTTTAGAGATTTTATAAAAACCTATAATAAAGAAAAGTTCAAAAACTTGTTAAAAAACAATAAAAGCAAATTCACAAAAAACAACGATCGCTTTAAAAAAGGAATTCGATATTAAATTTGTCGATTACAACAAAAAGGTAAAACAAACTATATTAATTATAATGGCAGGATTAATTATTATTCATTGCAATATAGTTGAAGATTATTAAAATTTAAATGATCCTGCCGGTATATAAAAGATACTATCAATATACGATTAAACTTTCGATGCAACTTTTGTAAATAATACAAAAAGGTTATTCTTTAAAAAGGAATTTGATTATAAAAACGAAACTATTCGAACGTTTCTATAAAAACTATGAGTATATCAAAAAGCATTTTTCGGTGGTTTTAAGCCAATTATAAAGGAGATAATAAAAGATATGTTTTTGATATATATATTTAATTTCGAAGTGTAGGCAACAATTTATACTTATATTAATATAATAAATAATACTTTGGAAAAGATTATAACGCTTTTTCAAAAGATTAAAGCTTTAATTAAAGCTTTTGCATTTGTTATTAAGCTTTTAAACTTTAAAAAAAAAAAAAATGGAATAATCGTAGCGGAAAAAATGGTTGTAAAGAAAAATCAAAAGGATTATATGATCGAAATAAATCCTTTTATACCGAGAAAATTCAATGCTACAATTGTAAGAAATATAGATATCTTAAAAAAGCGTATTATACACCAAAAAGGGATAAAAAACGTAATAAAAAGATTTCCGCAAATAGCGATGATTCGACTTTCGAAAAGATTAAAGCAAATGTAGTATTAGATAGCAATTATATCTTTTCTTATTATCTTGGTGTATGCTTTTAATTAAATAATAACGATTTCAAATGAGTATTTAATTTAGAAGCTTTTCATCATTTCATTAGTTAATTTAACACTTTAAAAAACGTTACAAAATAACTTATACTACAAAAAATTCAAATTGCAAATAAATCATTCGCATTGAGTATAATATGCGGAATTGCACAAATTAACAGATTTATATTTCTCGATGTATAGTATATAAAGAAATTTGGAACAATACAATTGATTTCTATCAATCTCCTTATTTAAATTGAATATAAAATTATTTTCGAAAAAGAATCAATATCTTATTGAAAGTTCGACCAATTGAAATTTGCAGCAAAGAAAGCATTTAACTGCTATATTGTACAGGATTTTGTATTACAATTTGTTAATTTCATATTTGAAAAGCTTATTGTTATAGATGATATTGATTTTTATAAATCTACATCCGATCTAGTATATTATTGGTTTGATTATTTTAATTATGATCAACTTTGAAAGCTTTTAAAAGTATATATAAGCTTAAAATTATTAAGAAAACGGAAGCTAATAAAAAAATTAATATATTTACTTTGCTTCGCAAAAAGAATAAGAAAGCATTTCAATAAGTATATTGCTATTAGAACGCTTACAATTTTGTATCGTTTTTATTGTAATCTTTTTGGAATTTAAAAGATATTCCCTTCAAACAACAAATATTTTATAATAATTGTGGATAATACTATAAAACTTATATGGATCAAATATATTCCTGATAAATCCGCGGCTACAATTGTACTAATACTTTTGGCTTTATTTAAATTGATCGAAACAGAGTTTAATAGCAAGATAGTTATAATACATACCAACAATAGCAAAGAAAAATTTGAAATTAGCTTTCAAATGGAGATTTTGAAAAGAGATATACAATTTGAACCCTTTTCTTCAAGAAAGTATGCTATAAACAACGTTGCTAAAAAAAAGATACAGAATATAAATGCTATATCAAAAAGTTTTTTGGCAAAATCAAGAATGCTTTCGATTTAATAAAAGATTACTATATTGTATGTTGTTTATTTAAAGAATTGATCTTTTACAAAAGCATTATCTTTTGAAAAAGTTAAAATACTTTTGAAAGCTATAATGCTTTTTGAGGCTTACAATAGTTGTTAATCAGATTTACAAAAACTGAAAGTATTTGGATATGTAATATTCGCATACAATCTTCAACAATTAAAGCAAACTACAAAGAAATTTGAATCGAGAGTGCTAAAGGGAAAGCATCTTTTTGTAAATATGAAAGAAAGCTAGATTTATAAGCTCTTTAATTTCAATTCCTTGAAGATTATAAAAACGATAGATATTGATTTTGATGAATACAGATTTTTATTGAAAAAGGATTTAAATATGTTTTTATATAAAAAGCTATCGATCAAATCGAAAGGGAATACGAATTAAATAGGAAATCAACTTCAAAAAGGTTAATAAAGCTAGAAAAGGATTTGTATTAATACAAAACGAATAGAAGTTTTTATGAATTTAAACGTTAATACGGAATGGTTAAAAGCTTTTATAAGTTTAAATATTAAATCAAAATAGTTAAGAATCCTTATAGGCTTAAACTATAACAATAAAAAGTTAGGTTTTTTTTATAGATTTAAACAAAGATAATTTTAAAAAGAATCCTTACTTAAAAAAGGCTTTTTCAAATATTATTGCTATAGAAAACAAAAAAGTTGTAAAAAGTGATACAAAAGTATAATATTTTATAAAGGACTTTGAGATAGTACATTTGTATACAAATGCCGATATTGAAGTTATCGATTTAAAGAACGTTTTGAAATCGAACTTTAAGATATAAATAAAAGCAATCAAATCAAAGTTGATTAGCTTGAAAAAGAACAATATTTTCGAAATGATTAAAAGTACTCCGCCAAAAGGGAAACAACTTTTAAAATCCAAATAAGTTTTATAGAATAAGTTAAATCAAAATAGCAAACTAAAAAGAAGGAAAGCTAGATTAATGATAAAAGGATTCCTTCAAAAGTACGAAATTGATTTTATAGAAATGTTTGTAAAAGTTGCAAGATACTTTACGTTATAAACCTTTTTAGCCAAAGCAATAGAAAAGGACTTAGAGATTGATAATATAGACATCGATATAGTTTTCTTGAATAAAGAATTGATTAATGTTGAAATCTTAATAGAGATTTTAAGATTCTTTGAAGAAGTATTTGATTTGAATTTTAATAATAATTACCTCAAATTCAAGAAATCATTTTATAAGTTAAAACAAGCTTTAAAAGTATAGTGATAAACTATTAAATTGTTCTTTAAAAGTATAGGTTTGCAAGTTTCAATAGTAGATCCTAATTTGTTTATTGAAAGAAAAGTATATGTTCTACTCTATATGAACGATTTGCTAATATTAGGATCACAATCCGCGATCAATACAATCAAAAAGATTATAGATCAAAAATAAAAGTGTAAAGATCTCGAATCAATACAAATCTTTTTAGAAATCCAAATCAAGCGGAATAAAGCTTAAAAATCTTTTAAAATATACTAGAGAGCTTATATCAAAAAGCTTTTGGAACGCTTCAAAATCTACAATCCGATGTTTTGGAATCTACCTTTCTCTACTAGCATTATACTAAAACCAGTTACAATAACAAAGCTATTTAACGAAAGCAATAAAGCTTTATATTTACAAATTATTAAATCAAGAATCTATTTAATAAATAGAACAAAAAGTGATCTCGCGTTTCCAATTGATTAGTTCGCAAAAATAATATATGTTTTTGAAAAAAAGCATTTAATCTTTGCAAATCACTTCCTAGAATTCTTCAATAGCATAATCGAAATTGATATAACCTATTTGAATCGATTACGAAATCTGTCGCGTTCCTACGATATTTTTATAGATACTATATAAGGCTTAAAGATAAATTGAAAATTAACATAAGGAATAATTATTATTCGATATAAAAACGTAATTATATAGTCCTTCAACAAGCAAAAATCTACATCGCTTTATATAATGGAAGCTAAAATTATAGCCGCGAACAAAGATGCAAAAGAAATTGCATGATTCGAAAAGCTTACTATCGATTTGAATAAACGAAGCTTTTCAAAGCCGTATATACCGATATTATATTGCAATAATAAAAATAGCATCGATTGAATATAGGAAAACAAATTCTATAGCAAAGTTAAATACATCGATATACAATAGCATTATATACGAAAGGATATAGTTGAGAAGAAAAAACTTCGAATAATATAAATTTCTAGCTTTGAACAAAAAGCTAATATTTTAACGAAGCAATTAATCTACCCTGGATTTTTGATCTATAGTAAAAAACTTGGATTTGATTTCGAAGAACGTTAAGGAAGCTTTTATATCGCGATACAATATAATTGTAAAATGTTAAATTTCTACAAGAAAATGTAAACATTACAACAATGATAGATTGTTATTATAAGAGTTAATAAAGCCTTGGAATATATATATAACGCTAGGAAATCGAATTTAGTGAAAAAAGTGGTTGTTTTTACAAAGAGTTCAATTGTATAAAATTACAGGATTTGAATAAACCAATTAGAGAACGTTTTGTGCTTATACAAAAGTTTAAAAGATATAGAATCATTAGCATCAAAAAGCATTTCAAAAAGCTTTCAAAAACGCTTTTTAAAAGGCCTTTTATTTTATATGATTTTGATAATCGAATTCGATTATAAGGGGGATGTTGTAATCATGTATAGCGCTATACTTAGTTAAATGTTTCCACCTCATATACTCAATAGAACACATATGCCACTCCTAGCATATTAGACAATATACACTGTTACCACTACAATAGATATAAATAGTCTTGCACCCGTAGTCGGAGGGAAACATATGATTATTTATAATCATGGCATTCAGACCAAAGCACATCCCACCATTAGCCTCCTTCCTTTCTAGAATCTTCACCCCACTATGAGCTTCCCCATGTCATGTGATGATTGATTTGATTACGTCAGGTTGCTTTGATTGCATAATCGTGAGGGGTCTAGATTTCCAACTGATACTTGATTAAGAATCGGGATTTCAGTTTATCTTGATGTCTGTCTTGTTGTCGGGTTGTTTATCTTATTGACGCTATTCGCAAATGAACATCGAGGGCTTGCAGAGGGCTTCAACCGCAAATGCAGGTGAGAATGAATCGGGGTGTAGTATGAAAGATGGGCTGAAAGAAGAATATGTTATTCGTCGCGGGTGGGTGATAGTAATCAACAGTGCATTTACTCCATCTATGCTATACAAAGAACTCCCCCAGCTTCCCCTCATTAGTCACTGAGCCTTACTCGAGTGCTTATATACTTATTATAGACCCCAGTTTTCAACTTGGGTTTTGATCTCGATACAGCGGTGTTAACAATGGCATCAACAACCAAACAACCCCTTCCACCTTTCACCGAGGAGACTGCTCACGTCAAGGTGAAAGCTGCGCAGGATGTATGGAATACGAAGTATATCATGATTATCTCACATCCCCAATTTGAAGACCACATGATTAACTCAATGGGAAAATAGAGATCCCCAAGTAGTAAAGAATGCATACACCCCAGACTCCATCTGGAGAAACCGCGATACATTCATCCGGGGTCACGATGAGATCGTCCGGTTCTTAAGTCAAAAGTGGGCAAGGGAAAAAGGGTATAGGTTGAGGAAAGAATTATTTGCCTTTACGGACCACAAAGTATGTTTTCTGGGAATCCTGGAGAGGTCGAGAGGTCGAGAGGGGAGCTGATGAGTGCCAATAGATTGCAGTGCAGTTCTGGTACGAGTTCCATGATGACTCGGGTCAGTGGCGGAGATGTTATGGGCTGGAGGATTGGACTTTTGCGGAAGATGGGAGGATGAGGAAGAGACAGATGAGTGGGAATGATGTGAAGATTGAGGATCATGAGAGGTGGTTTAAGGAGGGGGTGGATATCAATGAGGTTGAGATCTCGGAGGAGCATTGGTGAGGGAGGTGATGCGGTTTGAGGAAAAGGAGTATCTGAATGATATTGAGATTTCCTCTCGGTAAATTGCTCAAGGTTATGAAGGAGATACGGTTATTGAAAAGTCCAATCATGACTTGTATGTATGAATATTGCTTGAAGTTGTCTGTGCAAACGACTATCGACTGGGAATGAGTGAGTGGTGTAGAAACAAAAAACCATCGCAAAACACTATGCCAAAACATATACTCGAGTATTTCCCTACTTTGTTTGATCACGTTCGGTCACGCCAATTCAAAATGAAAAATATATGCCAAACCCGATTGATATTATGGAATGAGATTTAGCCGAGCTTATTAGCACTTGCAATATGTACGAGTAGAGTATACGAGTGCAATACTGAGTTCTTAGTTTCGTGCCGACTCTATTGGATAGAGTCATGAAATGATCGACAATCAATGCGTCCCCGTCTTCAACAAAGCCTCGAAATGAATATGCCGTACTCGAGTATGCTTTGAAGCAAGCATCGACGTCGCATTTTCCCTCAGCACATACTTGACAAATCCTAGGATCTCGGAGCTTCTGCTTGATAGGGTTACATCCATCGCACAACCTGCTGCATCTCAGCCTATGAGTTCCTCAAGTTCGCAACCCACTTCGTCTATTGTATCTTCAGCCTGAGTGGTCGGGAAGTATACAGACATCTTGGGGATCTGAGGGGCTTCTGGGATCATTGGCCTACCATACGAAATATCTGCAGATCACCTGTAAGCTTCGAGCTAAGATGATAAAGCTTTCACCTGGCGTTATTACACGAATGAAGACTTCCAGATGCCACTTGGACCTTAATTACAAGTCGTTATTCATCTCTTGGGGGTTCTGCTGGATGTCTATTACCTGTGGTAGATATGGCCAAGTTCGTGCGTTATGATCCATCGGATAGGGTTTTCAATAAGCATAGCATGTTAGAAGGCTTTCACTTGGTACAGACCTGCTCCCAGCATATCTAAAAACGACTCTCTATATCTTATGCTTTAGATGGCGACAAGCGGAGAGCGATTTGATTATTGTTTTTGGGTGCTCTGACCGAGGCAGGACCCTCTCTTTCTTGTCTCTATGGAGTTCTTCTTCCTGAATAGGCTACAGGGCTGTCAATCATGTTAACGACCTACCTACTCAGAGCCATGACCCATGGTCTTTATACTCTCGTATTGCACTTAGAGTATGGAGAATAAAGTTCTTGAACTTGGAATTTGAGAGTGGCATAGCGACCAATCTCGACTTTGATATGTAATTATACACTTACAAAAGTGCCGTGGCCTAAGTGGGCTTGGATTCTTCATAAAGTAACCAGAGAAGGGATCTTAGAGACCTCAATGCTTCTTTCTCAACAGTTGGTTATTGGTGTGATATAATGCGAAGTTGAGCCATCGCTTTGTCAAATTCATCGCAACAGCTACCATCGTACCTTCCGTTCAAGCCATCCAGCCTTTCACTTCGTGTATTCAAGTCTCTCTTGCTACTTTTTCTCGCGATCCTTCCATGAGTTACCCACTCTGTATATTCTTTTGAAAATTTTTGGTTTAATTGTCTCACATTTTGGCTCTCATCAACCTGCAACCATGTCGGGCTTCATACCTTACCTGAGCGAGGTCATCTCCAATGTCAGCTATTGCCGTCCTGATTATATCACTGTGCATTCAAATTCAAGCAAAGCCTCAAGAGACTCCAGCATGGACCTAGCCCAGACTCAATCAGAAAGCTCTGGCATATCTGCTCAAGGGATTCCGGAAGCTCTTTCATTTGATAATATTATCAAGGGTGGAACTTGTCCTGTAAGCTTACCTCCTATTCGAACACTGAAGCTTCTCTCGGACTATGGGCTTTCACTACTCCTACATGCTCTGTATCTTCTGGCCAGGAGGGATCACAGAGACTGCATTAAGTGCCCTTCGTACCTTACCGTATACTAACTACTTCTTCTAGCCCGTTACTGTTAGGGACTTTATGAACTATCTCGAATACATCGAGCGAGCCTCAGAAAACCTTCAGTTCTTCCTCTGGCTTCGAGATTACACACTTCGTTTCGAGAAATCTAAACCATCCAATCCCTTCTCAACTCCACCCGCAACAGCCACAGCAAAAAACATGGCTTTTGGCTCTAGAAAATATCAGAATGACTCTGCAGTTCGCTTACGCGATGGTGCTGAGGATGATCGATCGATAAATAAAACGACATCTCTCATGAATCCCCCTACTCAAATTATAGCTCCTTGGGAGGCAGAATTTGATAAAGAAACAGATTCCTTTGTGGAAGCTCCTTCATCAGCACAAGATTCATATCGTGTGATTGTTAAGAAAACTTTTGATCATGCTGATATTAAAATGCCAGGTAACTCCTCTTCTATATTTCTTTTCGTGTCATAGAACTGATTCTATTTCCAGATATCAACCTGCCATACCGTGATGAGATTGATCGAATTATTGCTATATATATTGCAGATGATGGTTTGCGTCAACTTAATATCTCTTCACGTCAAAGAACTACCCTACTCGCTTACCTTTCAACTACAACTCACCCTTCTGCCTTCGAACCCATCTTGAAAACCGTCGAATACAACTTGAGACGCCAAGCACACCCCAATTTCGTCCGCTGGAGCATTTGTAATGGAAATAGGCCACGTCAGGTATTCGCCAAGGGCCTGGGTATAAGTCTTGTTATTTTAGGTTGTTTCTATGCAACTCTTACAACTCTTAGCAACATGTCCCGAGGATGGCGTGCCTTTTCGGCAGTATTCTGGGTCTTAGGTACATCCACATTGTATGCGGCACTCCGGGGAATGTGCGTTGTACTACACGGTCTTCATCATCGACACCTTAGACCGTGGGAGTTATGGGAGTCCGAAGAATCTGCTGTGTGCCTAGACGACAAGTCCATGGGTGAAAAAGACGAAGAATATCCATGGGTTAAGAAATACGAGAAGAGGTTCATCATCAGAAAGATATTTGATCGCGAGGTCTGGGTGCAGGAGCCAGCGTTGAGACAAATACAGGATATTATTTTCCTGCAATCGGTGCTTACCGGAATTGTTGTGGCTGCTATCTTGACCATCATCTTCTTGGCTGTTCCGGGCGGTCACTTTTTCTGAGCGGGATATGAGGCTAGTAAAACGAGAGAGGAGGCAAGGGTCTAATCAGACATGGTGCTAACATGGGATGAATATATGATATATGAGATGATATTGGAGTTATGAACAGTGATTCAAAATTTGCTGGAGCTACTGCTGTGTTTGCTACTTTCCTTTCTTATATGAGATGAGGATGAGAACTATGTAGCCTTGAGAGGTGGGTGGGCTTTATTGAATCTTGGTCGTATACCATGAAATGAAAGCCTTGTCTATGATACAAATCATACTCCTGATGCTCGCATCGTCACAATAGCTTCTGTGAATATCCAAATGCTCATGATTAGAAAATGGGTATTGTATCCCGTGATTCCAAGACTCCAGGTGAATGCCATGTTGATTCGATTTGCATACTGAGTATTCGCAAGCATAGAAAGCGCATTTTAGCCCTCAAAGACAAATGAACATTTGCCAAAAGACTGGAAGATCAGACAGCCTTCTGGGAGCTTGCAGAGAGAAACAGATATTTTATCTTCCAGAGGGTGTAGCTCTCTATGAGCCAATTGGCTATCCTTCGCTGCCGCCGGCTAAATACATAGCACCTTCTGCCGCCTTAAACCGCAGTCCCCATTTCAACATCCAAGGGTCAAAAACATGCAATGATACCCACCATTATCAAAAGCAGCACCGGATCCTCCTAGCCACCCCTGAACATACGATACCGAACCCGACGACATCTCGTCTTTGCCCCCCGTCAAATGAAACATTCTTTCCTCGTCCACCGGTTGTTAATTGGCGTCAAGAGTCTTCACATTCATCTCTCGCTCCATCCCGATCGCTTGAATCGCGCCATTTCAATCTATCATATTCTTAAACAGGGCATTAATAGCGTGACTTGTCACCGGGCTAGAATCAGGGTCCTACGAGTCATTAACGCACCGTCTGGGGGCGGGGGGACCAAAATAAACGTGCATCGACCATTGTGGATTATGGGCCACGGTTCGCTCGTAGGGCTGAATACCTGCGCTCAAAACAGATGCGGGACGGCTTGGGAAGCATGGATACGCATTTGGACGCGGATCTGCAGTACCGGCACCGTTTGGATCGGCACTCCTCTAGCAGCCATGGCCATCCCGGGGATCTCGGCGGGTGCCTCTCGAACCACACGGGATCTGGCATCGGTTCGGCGTCGGGTTCTTTCCCGTTGGCTTCGCACTCCGACATTCGCGCTTCAAAGGGGAAGGTCGACCGTTTCCCCGTGGCCCCCGCTTCGAATGTGAAGATTGCGCCGGCTTCTTCGCATCCGTTCCCCTTGTCGCAGGATAGTCTTAGTCCGGATGCGAAACATCCCGATGGGGATGCTGGTGGCGAACAGGCTAATGAGCAGACGCAAGGACAAAAGAAAGTCAAAGCCCCGAGATTATATCATAAGAAATCGAGGCATGGCTGTCAAAGATGTAAAGCGAGGCGTGTTAAAGTATGTGTATCTTTTTGTTGCTTGATGTGTTTTGGGAGGGAGTTTTTTTCTCGTACAATTGATTTTGCTTGTGTACATCGGACTTTTTAATTTTGCCAAGAAATTGTACGTTTCGCTTGTACCTGGGTACTGCAGTCCTTGGTTCGACGTGTGTACAACGAAGGATTTGACGTCTTTAATGTCAGTCGAGGTTCTACACATGTACGTGTTGGTATCTAAGAAGAAGAGAAGAAGAGAAAGTTCTCTGCTCAGATTACAGTGTCTCCTTCGAATTTGGGCCAATCTTTGCATGGATGGAAATACAAAAGCCCATTCTCATACCTGTTCCCTTCGAAATACCAGTGTTCCATAATCTCTATACTTTTCATGCTTATTGCAAGGGATGTCAAAACCTCACAGCTCTTCTAACCAGTGCATAGTGTGACGAGTCAAGACCTATCTGCAAAAATTGTATAAGGCATAGGTTATCATGTGTTTATAGCAAGCCACCACCGCCGCCCACGGGGTCATCACCTCCACAGACCATCAAATCCAATTCCAGCAACCCATCCACACCAGAACTCGTCAGTGTACACGCCCTTGTAGAAGACCTAAGTAGCACTTCGGTCTCACCCCCAATGGACCTCTCCATCCCGCCAGTCCCGAGCCAAACTTTCAGTGATGACCTTCCCGAGTCCAGTGCTCGTCGAATGCTGGAGCTCAGGCTACTTCAGACTTATATAGTTCATACCTCGCCAACATTCCCCAGTTCTCATAACCCCGAAACATTAAATCTCTGGTCCGTCGTAGTCCCCAAACTCGCTTTTGCTGCCCCCAACCTTCTCTACGCCATGTTTGCTATCTCTTCTTTGCACCTTTATATCCTCTGTCCCAACGATGTCGAGATACAAGGAGCGCGTCAACATTATCTTTCTCTAGCTCTGCGACATCATCAAAAAGAAGTCAGTAGTTTAAATCCTAGCACTGCTGACGCTGTCATGTTCACCTCAATTCTAATACTCAACGACGCATTTTCCAGCCTACAAGTTCGCTGTATGAAGCCATACACACTCCCTATACACTGGCTTCAAATGGCCCGCGGAACCGCCTCTGTATTCGACGTTGCGCTCGGAATTATAAAGCATGACCCAAACGCCAAAGCAATGGCACTCCTCCGCACCAAGCCGGCCCTCTCCAAACCCGAAGAACGCCTCAACCGACCCGAACTCCTCCCCCTCTTCAACT
>NGKF01000005.1:747305-771470 GCA_002162555.1 Monilinia aucupariae
CGATGGCGACGGCCCGCCGCTTCACAGCCTTCGGTCTTCAGGTCCCGGAGCTCTTCATCGATCTTGTGGAGGAGAGACAGCCGCGCGCGCTCGTCATCTTCGCGTATTACTTCGCCATGGCGACGTGTTTGGTGGAGGGGGGTGGCCCATCGGAGAGGATCATGCTGCAGATGAAAAATGGAGAGGATTTGGATCTGGGGAAGACGTTTTGGTGGATGGGCAACATGGTGAGGAGGGAGATTGGCGGGATTAGTGGCATCTTACCTCGGGGGTGGGAGGGGCTGATGAGTTGGCCGAGGAGGGTGGCGGGGCTGGAGTAAAGATCCTTCTTTGTTGACATGGAGTTGGTGGGATTCTTTTGGTGCGTGGGATACGAGGTTTGGGTGGAGTTTGGCGCATAAAATATGGTCGGGCGGTATAGTACACGTATTAGGACCCCTGGGTGGAGGCACGTTGTTTACATGAATGTCTTGTTACCTTAGCATTGATTTCCTTCCTAATATACCCTAGCTTGTATACGCCGAGCGATAGTCATAAAGATACTTGACTACTAGTGTTATTTGAATAAATGTATTTGAGTTAGGCCCAAAAGGAACGTTCAGAGTTGACTATGCATGGAGCGCATAGATATATTCAAGACGTCCAACATTGCCGTAGCCTCCTAATTTAAAACCCATCGCCGTGACGAAGGCAAGAACGGTAAACAAGCGGTCCCAAATCAGATGTAAGGAAATACAATGTTACTGTGTTTGCCAAGATTATTACAAGTTCTGACTTCTAACTCTAGATGCGGAGAAGGGAAATCTATGGATATCCCGCATCATGGCGTTTACCGGCACCGTTCTTCCACTGTACCCGCAAGATCTGGCTTCGCTAACCTTGGCGATTCATCGGTACCAATTCCACATCCAAAGAAACAAAGAATAGCTTCACTACCACCGCACCTAGTTAACATTCCTCTCGTATGTATATCTATTAAACATTCGAAATCGTGGTATCACGACTCACTTATGATCATTTCAAAGAGCTATTGGCCTTCTCTGAGCTTCTTGACTTGGTCTTCCATATATGTTACATATGTTCTCTCCTATTTGACTTCGACTGACTAACTAGGGTTAGCAATAGCCTCCACCTCTCGAATGGTGATTTTATCCACAGGAGTTAATCGAAAGGAAAGTTGGCTCTACGCCGAAGAAAACATGATGTTCCGTTATTCCACGTGTTGCATGCTCGATGATTAGTTTCCTAGAGAACCCAAGGCGTTGACATAAACTCAGTCGGTGTTTTATGCATGAATTTGGGTGAAAATGAAGAAAGTTCATAGATCACCATCGCTAAAACAAAATCTTAAGGAACATTACGCATACTCTACAGCTGGCCATACGTCTTTTTTCGTCCCTATCTTCACCAAATTATTTTCGAACGGCAGCAATAATACTTCGATTGATTGAATCCCTTATCCTCAATGCGCAAAAACTATAAGCGTGATTCGATGGTTTAAGAAGGTATCTTTTGACGTAGGCTAAAAATCACTTTGTTTGATTAATCATTTTGTATACTTCACGATAGATCAAAAGTTGAATGTTCTAACAAAACAGTTAGATAATAGGGGTTTGATGTTTGGAAACGATTTATACAGTGAAGATATATAATTGGAAAAAAAATGGTTGGATAGAGGCCTATTGTTCAAAAACGGTTGGTGCAGTAAGAGAGAGTTTAATAACCGAAAGCAGCCAGATTAATAAAGATTCGATATTTGAAATGATTTCTAGATCAAAGTCTTATATTCAGATAGGATGAAACAATAGAGATGCAATTTTCAAAAGCGATTCATCCTCTAAACCGTTAAGTCGAAAAAAGTAGGCATAGAAAGAAAATGCCATTCTACTCGGGCCATAATACAATCGTTATGATTCTAGGACTTCGACTCAAAATCACCTGCCAATAGCTGCGGGTTTTATTCGCATAATGCTTCAAAAGGAGAAACCTGGTTCTCCTCTCGTTATATAAATGGCGGTATTCCTCGTGGTCCTCGCTATCGACTTATTTCCTGGATTGCCTCCGTCTTATTAAATAGAATTGAAATGACAATCTATATTCAAATATTTATCAATCTTTGAATATTCAACGTGCCCTGACCCTGTCAGAGACCTTAGGATGGGAATAGTGGCCACTTTTGCCATTAATGTCAAAAAATGATATGCATTGAAATCGAGAGCTTTTTAATCAAGTGTTCAAAACATGCCACCTATAGACTGGATAATGATTACCCTCCTTAGACATCCTCCAATGCCTTTTCAAAAGGCATTCTAGATTCTGGTCTCAAGCCTGGGAATTGGAATGGTTATTTTCCCAGGCTTGTCAACAACTCTTCTTGACTTGGAAACCGAAATGATAGATTCTCGTGACTACACGCGATCATGGAAGTAATGCAATCCTAAGTGAAGGTTCGATGTTGCTAGCTTCAGTGTATGCTTCTTTGGTGTAGTATTTTGACGAGCAGCAGATGACAGCGCATTGATTTAGATACAGGAAGAGACGTGGGGGATATAATCTTAACATGCAAGTTGCAATCGGCTTCATGGTCACTAAGCCCGCGAGACATGCTTCTTTGAAACACGAGGATAACGAACTCTCGCTACTCCAATTGATCGAGAGTGTATGAATAAGAAAGTTATGCACAACATAGAGCAAAGCATTATCACGAGTAGTATTGTTGAGAGGAATGGATCGGCAGTCTTCCCATTACCAGCAAAACCATGTTCGACGTCCCTGAAATATGCATGGCGATAACGTAGTGGAAGACTATCGGTCCAAACGCATCATGACACGACTCACACGGGGCAAGAGGTTGAAGTTTTGAGTCAGGTCAGGGAGTAAGGTTAAAGACACAGACTGTACGAGTACTGCAATTAGATTCTGCAGTTTCAGACAACGATGGAGGACAAACCACCGTGAGCGTGAGCGTGAGCGTGAAGTGCAGAGTCTGATTTCGATCTATGAAACATCCAGCTTACACACTCGTGACACGTGAGTTCGGACGAAATCTTCTGTTGCCATATGATTGAAGATGGCCATGGAGAGCGTGAGGGAACTTGGGAGCCCTTTCCAGATCTACAAGATCGTAGCCCTATCCTGTAATCACGAGACAGAAAAGTCAAGGTTCATGCAAGAAGGAGAGAAAAGCAATGGGGAATGGGGCTGATCCCTCTCCGTTCGAGCTGGTATCTGTTCCTGCTTTGCCTTGCCTTGCCTTGCCTTGCCTTGCTGCGCCTTGATTTGCTGTCGCCGGTCGATGGATGAGCTACTATTGGGCCGCCAGCGCATGGAGAGACAGATGCTCGGTACTGCCCGTGGTGAGAAAGCGATGAGCGTGAGAGGAGGTTGAGGGCTGGCTGCTGTTTCCATATCAACATAAAGAAAGAGGCCTGGTCTTTATCAGTCCGATTTATCCGTTTTCAACAGCATTATTCAACGTATTATTATTCATCGTTGTCGCCATCTGATTCGAGGACGAGGATCTGTTGATTATGTAGCTAGGTAGAGTAGATACCGAGTACATACTCCGTACACCTGTTGATCCACCACATCACCGATTCCCAACCAACCAAGCTTTAACTATGCCAGATTATTGTTAGATCCTGCTGCTCCTTCAACTCAACTCAACTCCCTCCATTCCGTTGGCTCGGGTTCTTCGGAGAAGGTTAGACGATACGAGTCGCTATGTTGAAAGAAACGATCAAGAGACAGGGCATAAAGAAAAACAATACCTTTATGAAACACAATAATGATTCCAGTTTCCACACACCCAAGTCCTTTATTGATCATATCTACTCCATGTACCCCGATATCTCTCAATCCATCTTTGTTGCATCTGACCGCCATACCTATCTGATCGCAAACAGATCCGTTGATCGTCCTTGAAACCTCAATGCTTTACAAGTAGCTCATTTGTGCCGGTCCCCGATTTCCTTGAGTTTAAGATTCCCTTCTTTGTTCGGCGTCGTACACGGAGCGCTGCAACATGCTTTCACGAAGATTTATCCTGGGAATTGTCCTGGCCGGCATGGCTTGGTTCGGGGCCACCTCACTACATCAATATCTCGATCCGAATACACATATATCAGAGGAAATGAGAGAGGATGCGCGCTGGATCGCAACATCTAAACATTTATTGGATAGGCAAGCATGTAAATGGCTTGGCCTTTGTGGACTTGCGCACTACCACCCAGACCCTGCTTGGAAAAGACGATTGAACAATAAGGCGACAAGGGACCAGAAAGTAATGGCAGATGATGAATTCGATGCAAGTTGGGTGGAATGGGACGATGCCTATAAGAATGCACCAAAAATGCGCCCGGATGATTGGTATGGCGATGATAGAGTGCTGAAAGAAGTTCCTCAATACGTCCTCGACCATGCACCACTCGTACACCTTTATTCAGGCGAAAAGTTCTGGCCCGCGGACATTGGGGATCATTTGAAGCATGTTACTCCTTACGAAAACCATACCTCGTTACATATGAATTCCTCCGAACATACGTTGCACAATTTACACCTGTTGAACGAAGGACGCAGAGGCCGACTTCTGTTCATGCAGAGCAAAGACGACGTTGAAGATAGGCCAGGGTGGCTAGGGAGCGCCTATAATAAGCCTGTACCGTATGAAGACGAAGTTAAGCATGATGAGGAATGGGAAGCAGCGGAAGAGGTGGAAGAGAAGGAGTTTATTGAAACCAAAGAAGATGGCCAAGAGGCCTGGGACGATGCGAGTGATAAAAATAGGATGAGGATTGCCGTGCCATTAGATGCATCTTTTCGCCCACAACCACAAATCACAGGCCGACGTGGACGTGGACGTGACTTGAAAAAACGTGGAGATAGTTCGGGAAAGCCAAATCAGTCAGGATATTCTCCAGCTCCGGCGATATTGATCATCGTGGACAAAGGACACGGCATAGTTGATGCATTCTGGTTTTATTTCTATTCTTATAATCTTGGTACAACTGTCATGAAAATGCGATTTGGAAATCATGTTGGCGATTGGGAACATTCTCTTATTCGCTTTCACAATGGCGTTCCCAAAGCCGTGTTCTTTTCTGCTCATTTTGGTGGGTTGGGATATCATTACAAAGCAGTCGAGAAAGGGCAAGGTCCAGGAAGAGAAGGAAGACCAGTCATATATAGCGCCGTAGGCTCCCACGCAATGTATGCGACTCCCGGTACTCACCCATACGTTCTGCCATTTAAACTCCTTGCGGATGTCACGGATAAAGGTCCAATCTGGGATCCTGTTCTCAATTACCGAGCCTATTTCTTCAACACATCTCTCACCCACAATGTCGATGCCAGATCCGCTGCTTCCAACCTCCCAGTACAGACAATGGCTGATTCGTTTCAACCCGCGGCTCAAAATCCTGATGCGCCCACCGGTTGGTTTTGGTTCAATGGGCATTGGGGCGATAAATTCTATGAATTGTCGGATTGGAGACAGTGGAGATTCGTGGGTCAATACCATTATGTGAATGGACCTTTGGGGCCCAGGTTTAAAAATCTGGGCAGGAGTAGGGTTTGTCAGTCGGGGACGAAGTGCATACTGGTGGATAGTTTGGAGAAGGGGAGACATAGGAGTTGGGTTGGGAAGTGAGAGAGTCGAGTCGAGTGGAGATGAGATGAAATGAAATGAGATGAGGGATGAGATAGACTTGAATTTCATTGTCCTTGCCCACTTGGGGAAGTGAGCGCGAGACACTTAGACTGGGTATAGAGGATAAAGCACCTTTTATTCTTGTTTGGGGACTGGATAGCATTGGATGAAGAGGGTGGGTGTTCTTGGATTTGAAACCGAGGTGGATCATGATGAAGACGTTCAACGGTCGATATAAAGCGATGAGAACAGTAATGATAAATGAATGGGGTGTATGTATTGGTTGGGTGGCATGTTGAATATAGGAGTAAGATGGATGGGATGGATGAGGCGATGCAATTGATCATGGAGGGTACTCGCCCAGCAAGAGAAGGAGAGGACCGGCGTGGATTCAAACCTGGGATGCATATCAGGCATGTCTATCTTCCGGAGTTATCTATAATGGAGGGGATCCAAATATCCATACCATGTACTTAAATTCGTTGCATTGATACCTTTGAATATAAGACATTTTGTATATCTCTATCCACGCGGGGAGGGGGGTCGTTGGGTAATGCGTAAAGAAGGAGTGAGGGCAAATATGGGAGAGGAATGATATGGAAAAGGAGGTGGGATGATTGAAATCAGCACGTTTCCAAATATGCCCCGCAAAAATGTGCCTAGGAAGTGTGGCGCAAAAAAATACGCCTCATTACCCAAGTTTACTAGTTGGTCTTTTGCGAAGCCATTGGCGCATTACACCTTCCCGTCTTCTTTCTTGATGGACGATGAATCTAAAGGCACAGAATTTCATTTATTGGCCACAACCCCTTCGTTTGTGAGACAAAACACGACGCCTTCTTCCAAAAGCTACATAGCATGATGGCAATGGTCCCAATGAAGAACGTTTCTTTACCTACCATGCCGAACTTCTACCCTGGGAATATGCAGTCAATCACCAACTCTTTCAGCAGTTTCTGCGAGGCTTTGAGATTTGGCTTTCTGGGTCATTTTAGGTTGCAGTGCGGCCGGCATAACTGATTGCTTTTGATGACGATGTAGCAGTAGTATTGCACTTTGTTGTTTGGTTGCGGTTGATCTTTATTTCGTTTGTAGGGACGCGTTTGAAATGCTGCGCAGCTTGATAATGTATCCTCTCTCAATTTGCGTTTACAAGGTGTCTATTCTTTTTCAAGTGATCTGCGCGGAAGCCAGCAGTGATTTCACAGTCAATCCTTTGTCTCTTTTGGAAAATTGCATGCCGCTGCGCATACAATTGGCCATGTCACATTGTAGGCCTCAAATTCTCAAAGTCTCAAGGCAGCATGGAAGCCTGGGCATTTATGCCTGCATTTGATTGATGAAGGTATGCGGCAACATGCATGGCCTGCATGAATCAGCCTTTCCGCAGTATGGCTAGTGGTGGCCGTTTTAACGGCCTCGTTGAGGGTGATTACATGAACATAGAGGTGCCGGATGATAGTCAAAGGTATAAATACTTTCGACTTTCCTTCATTTCTTGTCGACAGCAGATTTTCTTGCATGAATCTTATGCGCAACATCCTAAACAGAATATTTATAGGGGTAATCACCGCCAACACACCTGGCTATCTACAACCAAGCGACCGTGAACAAGAGAATACTTCTCTAAGCTCCAGCAACATGTCCTCGTCTCATGAGTCATCCCTCGATAGAGGTGATCAGAGCTTCGATATCAGTCCCATCACTCCCCGAACTCCAATTCCCAATGAGGAGTTCAAAGTGACATCTTCACTCGAGGACCTCCAGACAGATGAACAGCGTCAGGTGCTTGATACAGTGGCTCAATTGAGAAACTGCGGTCTCGAAGGAGTCTTGCCACTCCCACAACTTGTTGTCTGTGGAGATCAATCGGCGGGCAAAAGTAAGTACAACAATAGTTCTCGTTGATAAACATAGATTCAAAATTCCGATATTTATCAATTTGCAAAGAATACACCTGACGAAATTGATGCAAGAGAAACGCTGACTTGATATTTGTAGGCTCCGTTCTCGAAGCATTAACCGAGATTCCTTTCCCTAGGAATGACAATCTCTGTACACGTTTTGCTACCGAGATTAGTCTACGCCGGGCGAATGAAAATTCAATCACGGTGAAAGTCATCCCCGATGATTCTCGGACAAATGAAGAGAAAGGCAACATACGTGCCTTTGTGCAAACTATTACGAATTTTGATGACCTACCGAGAATCACAAACATGGCCATGGAGGTTATGGGCATACAATCCAACAAGGAACCAGGGTCATCATCGCCGGCATTTGCAAGAGATGTCCTGAGCATCGAAATATGTGGCCCAACTCGTCCACAACTGACACTGGTTGACCTTCCTGGCTTGATCGCTTCCGACACAGAAGAAGCCACTGTTGCCGATGTTGAAATGGTTGCTAGAATCACAGAACATTACATAAAGCAACCTCGGACAATATGTCTTGCTGTGATCTCCGCCAAGAATGACGTTGCAAACCAGGGAATCTTGACGCGAGTTAGAGCCCACGATCCAAATGGAGATCGTACATTGGGGATTATAACGAAACCAGACACTCTTGATGCAGGGTCTGGCAGTGAAAAAGCCTTTATCCGACTTGCCAAAAATGAAAATGTGAGGTTCAAGCTTGGATGGCATGTGGTTAGAAATCGAAAATTTGAGGAAACCCACTATAACTTGATGGAACGTAACATGAAAGAAATATCCTGGTTTCAAGAATCCAATTTCAAGATATTACCAAAAGAATCCGTGGGAATCGAGCAATTGCGCATCCGTTTGAGCGTTCTTTTGTTCGAGCACATCCAGCGAGAGCTGCCTAATCTTCGACGAGAGCTCGAAAAAGGACTTTCGGTGTCACAAGACCAGCTTGAAAAACTTGGTGATTCTCGGTCAACAACAACCGAATGCAAAGAATACCTTGTCCAGCTCAGTGCCGACTTTGAAAAGCTGTGCAAAGCGTCCGTCGACGGCCACTATGAAGGCTCCTATTTTCGAGGCCCGGCGATTTCTAAACATGGGATCGATTCGCGTCGAACCCGAGCTCTTGTCCAGGTAATGAATAAAAGATTTTCGGACAATTTACGCTTGAGAGGCCACAAATATCAAGTTAATATGTCTGAAAATGGTATATGGGATAGATATTCAAGTGACCTAGCAGAGGCGTCATTTGACACACAGGCAGACATCGATAGCCCAGTTGCACTCACAAGAAAGGAGGCAATTGGCTGGGTCAACAAAGCGTTGAAGGAATGCCGTGGTATGGAGGTTTATGGAACTTACAATCCGACATTAATTTCGCATCTCTTCTGGGAACAGTCTGAAAAATGGGAATCATTGGCTTCTACTCATATGGAAGATGTTTCCGATGTTTGCACAAATTTTCTCAAAGTATTGCTCCACGATAAGGTACCAAAAGATGTCGAATCCCGCTTGTGGTCATACTTCGAGGAAAAATTGAAGATCCGACACCAAGCAGCAGCTCGAGAACTGGGATTGTTGATTGAGGATCTTTCTCAACATCCAATCAACTATAACCACTATTTCACGGACACTATTCATAAGCTTCGAGAAGACAGGCAGAAGGCTGCAATGGAGAAGGCTGTTGCAGAGGCAACTAGAGATAACGAAACTGATCCTAGTATATTGTACTCGAGTTACAATAGAAGGACGCAGAAAGACATGGACGGATTTTCCTGTGAAGAAGCGCTCGATAGTCTCTTTTCAATTTATAAGGTGCGTAGGAAGTTCTGTGTTCGCATATAAATGCTGAAGCAATCATCTAACTAATATGCAATGCGTTAGGTTCTTCAAAAGGTCTTTGTTGCCAACATCACTACTCAAGTGACCGAACGTCATATAGTACGCGGCTTAGAAAACATCTTCAATCCGCTTGCCGTATATAATCTTACTTCGCAACAAGCTGAAGCTATTGCGAGCGAGCCGACTCATTCAAAGAATGAGAGACGTTTTCACGAAGACCGAATCAAGAAGCTTGAAGACGGGAAGCGAATTTTCAGAGCTATGATGAGTGGTGCTGCTTTTTAGGTTGCATTGCTAAGTTGTAAACGATGATGACGATCAATTCACATACTTCGCGCAGGGCTGATGGTATTTTTGGGGACGAGTTAGGGCAATTGGGAATCAAAGTGCTGGCTATTAGAATGTTTGTTTTTTTTCTTGTTGAATTTGAAGGGTTCAAGTTTTGATTTCTTTAATTCTAAATGGAAATTTTTCGTTAATGATCTAAGACTATTGAGTAATTATGTAGCAAAAACAATACTTCATCTTTATATATCTATTGTTTGGACTTTTCTATATTAGTAATTATGATCATACAAATAAGAGAACGCTTTAGAGAAAATGATATCAAGTACTACTCTACTCGTACTCGAGTAGTAGAGAACTGATTACATATAAGCAAGGTAAACGAATATTTCTTTCATTTTTCACAGTATCCCTCAAACTATATACTCTTATCTCCCCTTGTCTCATAGCATGAATTTCAACTCTTCAATTACTTCAAAGCATATCCCTTCATGTATCAATCGGAAGGTTTTTGCGTCGTATAAAGAGCGGGGTAACCCCTATTAAAAGCAAGTTACTCGAGCATTCAAGCGCTACTATTCAGTCGCTTCACCTTCCTCAAGATCTACCCCAAGATTTGCTCCACATTTATAACCTTACACTTCTCATCGGCACATACCCGCAAATGCACATTTGCGGGTATATATATTCTACGAGCGTCAGTTTGCTCTACTCGAGTGAATTCTTCAATACACTTCTTACTGTCATTGATTTCTCGCAACTTCACTTCTATCAAGCTTTGGAGGCAAGATTACATATCCGAAGGAAGGAAAGCAGTTATGGCTCCCCAAAACCTGCTAGAGTTGCTACGATCGAGGACGGTTGTCGATTGTGATACTATGGAATTCGATGGTAGGCTTTTTCCTCAATATACACGTATTGAGTCCTGATGATTTCTAGTTGCAAAATCTCTTGGTCCTTTCACAGATTGTACTTCCAATCAAGCAATCGCATTTTTCGAGCTCCAGAAACCAGAGAACAAAAGTCTTCTTGACAAGACGGCCGAGACGGCGAAGAAGCTTCTGGGAGAATATAAGAATATATCATATCCGGAGCTAGCAGTGGAAGTTGCGGTATATGAGCCCTTCTCTGAATCAACCGAAAAATTCCCCAAGCTCATTGTGTTTTAAAGATGGTTAAGTTACAGCTTGCAATCGCCAGCGTAGTCACAGGATTTGTTCATGTCCAGGCAAATCCATCTCATTCATATGATACGAAGAAAATGATTGAAGATGCCGGAAGTATACTCTCCTGCCCTTTTTAGATGATCAAACAGAAACTAAAACCTCCAGGAATCATCTCCCTATTCAACCATCTAGACCCAAGCTTTGATACCAAGCGTATCTGTCTGAAAATTCCAAGTACCTGGGAGGGAATCCAAGCCTGCAAGAAACTCGAAGCCAGCGGTATAACGACCTTGGGAACTACACTTTTCACCATCGAACAAGCGGCATTGGCAGGGGAAGTAGGCTGTACTTATGTTGCGCCTTATGTCAATGAACTGAAAGTTCATTTTGAAGCTGGGTAGACTTTCTCCCGTCATTCTCCTCTTATTCGCTCAACACTCTCATGGTTGCATCAAACTAACCAGATATAGATTCATCGACACTAACAAAGCTCATGGACTCTGCCTTGAAATTCAACAATACTACCGCAAAAATAACCACAGCACAAAAGTCTTGCCAGCTAGTCTTACGAATATCGATGAGATTATGATGTTGGCGGGCGTGGACCACATTACAATTTCGCCGGCCCTATTAAGGGAATTGGCGGCTACACCGGTGGAAGGATACGCAGTGAAATCTATATTTGATGCAAATGCTGAGGGGGAAGCGGTGTCTTCCTCAATGAACTTCTCAAGTGAGAGTGATTGGAGAATAGCTTTTACAAGGAGTGGAAAGGGAGAGGGGGAAAGAAAGTTAAGTCAGGTGAGTTCTCAGGTGGCACTTCTCGCAACCATCCATGACTTGAGGTTTCTAACTTTTGATGCTCTATAGGCTATCAATATCTTTTGTGATATGCAGACGCGGTTGGAAGCCATGTTTAGGGTTTGAAAAATGACTAATCGGAAGTTGGAGAGCGCCGCTTCAGGAGTATAATTTTGAGTTATACAAATGCTTATAGGTTGAAATTATGTGCAAGCATGGTCTGAGCTGGAGGAATATTTAAGTTTTTGCCATATGCTTATGATTATTTTAGTCAATGAGAAAGATTCTCAATCGGAATTCTAACGTTCAGGACTCCAACCCCATCCCTCCATAATAAATCTTTCCAGCTTTGCCAACCTGCTGTTTGACAGATGTTCGAACCTACTGGGGAAAATGCCAGCTTGTCATAACTGGTTAAAGAAACTCGTGGGGTTTCCCGATGATTAATCGATAATAGCTCTCCCTTCCCCATGGGAAGTCTCATGGCCGAATCAAGCAACAAGCGTATCTACATCGGAACAGAAGAGAGAGAGAGAGAGAGAGAGAGAAAACAGAAATATTTCAGTCCCAGCATCATTCACAAAAATCGATCTGAAACTTCATTGACTTACCCCTCGTGTCATGCCGATTACCCAGAAAATAAGATGCTGATCTTGGATCTCAAATCTCATTCGAGTAGCAACAACAGCATGCGAAGCTGCCATGTTGAGCATGGGTTCTCGAAGTGACTTGAGGTTAGGCTGTGGAGCATTAGCTGACGAACATCAGAGTTGCGATGGGATTCTTACCATGAATGTAATTCCAATTCAGCCTTTTTTTTCTTTTTGGAAAGACAAAAAAGCTCTTGGTCAAATGTCGAGATATTGGGAGACCGAGTCCTCCCACAACTCCTGGATACCAAGGTGGTAGTTCACGCCCCCTTTGGGAATTGAGGCCAAGCGTCATGGTTCAATCACCCAAACGGTGGCTCCGCGCCAGTGTAGGACTATGGGATATCTCACGGCTTTGTGTTGAGATCTGATTTGTTTTTGCTCCCTCGTGCTCATATGGTACCGCTTATCTTCCCGATTTATTTATTATTTTCCCTCGACGATTTGGATGGGGTGGATTAGATTGATTGCACTTCGTTGGTAGGACACTGGTTTATTTCATTGAGATGGAAAGATGTTTGTGCGAACAGAGCTACGCCTGATGCGTTTGAATAATTCAATCATGAGCATGATGGAAAGCAATGGCGACATGAGTTGCAGAACTGTAAAAGCTCGACAGACTTTTTCCTTTTTTTCCTTTTTCGGTTCTTCCCTCCTTCCATATTTCACTTGTTGGTTCTGGTTGGTTTGTGTTCTATTCTTGGCTTATAGGAGCATACATGTGATTTATATAGGAACACGCCGTTTGTGCGAACCCCCCCAAAAAGAGTTTGAAAGAGAAAAGTTAGGCTGTTTACTCGAGTATCTTGTTGTATGCTAGATGTCGATGGACATGTGTTTTTACAAGAACTTTTCACATCAGTTGAATCTACTCTAGTACAGTACAAGTAACCATAACCCCACCAATCAACGACAGAGGCGTTGAGGCGTTGAGGAATTGGGGTGAAACGAATTTCATACACGGCGCAATATTACTATGGCTATGAGTACTTGTGTGGATTTCTCACCCACATCCCCATTCCCTTAAAAGCTGAAGACATTGCGACTCATGAAGGCTAGATAAGCCTGAACACCCACATAATGCGTATTCTGGAGCAAATGACTAACTGAGTTGCCTTGTCACGGGCAAAACCTCACTCGCAGTATAAGTATGCATCCGTATCACACAGATTGAGCCATACATAGTATTTCCTACAGTAGCAGAGACTCAAAAGATGCGCGACGAGGAGATGCAATTTAGATACGAAGGCACCCAAACAATTTCTTCCTCCAGGATGTAGGGCCCAGTATTGCTCCTCACCAAAGCTTGGGAACGAGAAAGGAGGAATGCTAGGACCGCTTGGCCAAGACGCTAAAAATAAGTTTCTTATGGACCCGATTTGAATCCTTGTCGGGGAAAAAGCTCAGGTTTCAAGGTACGGGGTGGTGATGAAGAGATGGAAGATAATCGAGATGCTGTGATGACTATATGGAAGGGGTGGCAAGATTGGCATACATAGTTGAAGGGGGGGGCTTCCGCCACAATCTTGTTGAGAGCTGGTAGGAGGTACCTGCGACGATTTTATGGGAGAGGTGCTAGGCCAAGGAAAAATACGAGTTAGGCATGCTCAAAGCCGTTGAGAGTAGGAATGTGATGGATCAATATATCATGATGGTGCCAGATAATGAACAAGCTCCAGGGGGGGAATCCCAAATTGAGAATCAATCATGTCCAATATAAGCGATTATAGGACCATACCATGTGCTCTCGATGCAGAAGTACAATTTGCAATCAGGCTCGTGCGAGAGGTTTTGGGGGCTTAGGACGGTAGATACTTTGGGAACGTGAACAGTATAGCATCTTCCTATAGGGAAGGGAAACTTTCTTCGATGGAAAGGGATGTATACATGTGAACTTGTAATTTTTGCTAGAAGAACTGGGCACATTAATCAGATGATAATATTTGAAGAAAAGTTGCCAGAGAGGACCAGCTGATCATGGGTTACGTTTGAGCGAGATGTCATACCAGATCTAAACTGGGCCATAAACTTCAGATTGAAGGGAGAATCGAATATCTTCTATTCACTTGCCTTATTTTGGCCAATAATTCATTGTTATTTTTCTGAATTATCTGAGAGGGACCCTGATCATCATCAGATATCTCATTGCCGGTTCAGTTCACGAGCTAGTGCCTGTTGTTTATTGAGCTAAATATAGTTATGGATATTCAAAGATCCTTTCTTTTGGTCTGAACGGATAACCCAATGATACCCTGCATGTGAATTGAAAGGTGTGACGAAATCTGCATTACGGATTAATACGCGCCGGCGTCTAGTGTGCGTAACTCTGTATATAACTTCGCTCTGAGCTTAATAACACTGAAACCTTCTTTACTTCTTGTGAGGTTCCATAATGTGTGACAAAAGCCAAGTTGGACATATCTACTAACTTCCCTAGGATCAGTTTGCAATTAAAGTTATGGTTGAGCTCCCAATTCTTTTCTCTAGATGAGCTCACATCAAACCCAGGAAGTCTATGTACTTCAAACAAAAGAGATTCAGAGTTTGAGAATCAGGTCTATCGCTGCTCTATTGCTTTTTAATAAGGCAAAGGGAAGAAGTCTTTGAAGGGGTACAGTGAATCTTGATGGGGGAGGAGAATGGTAACATAGGGACGAAAGATTCATCTGAAGATTTGCTTGAGAATTGATGATTCTTGCACTGTAGTTCCATGTATACAAGACTAATGACTAGTTTGAAAGTAGTTGCACCAGAACATTGTGGCAAGAACATTGGGAGAAAGCTTGGAAGGAATGAACCCACCATTTGCGTTTAATTGAAGCCCTGCTAGTAAAAGTTCCATTTGAGACGGGATTGATCCCCTCGTCCTCCCTCGGTAGTTTGGATATAACCAGTAGTGCAGCCCTAGTCTATCTCAGTATAGTAATAGCATATTGCTATTCTACACTACACTTATCGAAATCACATCAAAATCCATTCAGACCTTATAGTGAACACTTATAAAATCAAGAAAACTATGCTCGACTTTGTAATTAGTTTTAATTAATCAAGATAACTTTGAAGCAATAACTTTTAGGATTAAAAAGATAGTAAATCGATTATTGTTGGTATACTGTTTGGAATTTGCTAACAGGAGTACAGGGTTGCTGATTATGAAGCAACAAAGAAACAGCTGTTATGTTACTTGAGGCAGCTTCGAAGGGCTTATTTTCAGATCATGATAGGTTGGTACAAATGCATATAGCTGCTAGTTCTTGAGAAAAAAGAACACATTATCCAGATACTATTGTACTAGTGTATTTATTACATGTAAATGATTAAAACTGCAAGTATATCTGGTTGAATTGAGGTAGAACAAAAGGGTTTCTTACGTGATTGAAGTAGAAGCCTTGAGCGAATCTCTTCTAACAATAGTAGGACTAGAGATATTTACAAAACTCCTTCTTTAGAGACTCAAGGTGTATTGGAGATAGCATGCTAGACAAAAGAAACGTATTGTGTATCCGTAGTTACAGCTGTACAGGTATCTCGTCGAATGTCCTGGAAGGATGGAGATTCAACAGATGGCCCAAACAGGAGTTTTGGTATATCTCTTCAGATCATGATAATATAGGACGAATATAGATAGTTTTGTACACATAAGGTTACATCTGTAGCCTTAAACAAGGACAGGATAAGAAGTAGGAATGCTGTATTTGTTCCTGGAAACCCGAGAGTATCTCTATCCAGCATAGGGAGGGTATAGTGAGCCATCAAGTACCTTTGTTTGAAGGTTTATGGGTATCAGTCAAAAATTTGATGGTCTAAATTCATTGTTCCATTCCATCCAGAACAGAAAAGTATCTGACCAGCTAGTAGAAGATAAAATGAATAGTAAGCAAGTAGACTGGCTATTGAGGCGGAGAGTGTCTCGCCTCAGCATAAAGATTTTCTGTGATTGCATTTATTGACTACTGCTATCTCCTCTAACACTAATTGACAATGAAAGGCATTCTTAAACTTATGTAAGGAGCTCCAAAAGGCCTTTCAAAATGCAGTTGTCCCTTTTCAATGATCTGGGGCTTCATCTTATCAGCAGAATCACTTCACCAAAGTAATATCCATCCAGTGAATATGACTCTCTCTCTAATAGAATTCACAAAACTGTTTATGAATGATAACAACATATCTTTTGGGACCCCAAAAATGACGAAGTGGTGTTCAACTGGACTAATGTGTGAATACGACCACGGGATTGGCTGAACTTTCAATCACCTTTCCAATTATCAAATGCCTCAGCAACTCACTCGAGCAACACAGCGACAGCGAGGATCAGATAAGTAAAATTCCACTAGTGAATCTAGCGGGGAAAACTTCTAAGCTTATAATCTTCCTCTTCAGCTTTCTTTTCTCATATTTTCTTCACAAAAACAACAACGATTCAAGATGTTTCCCATCATGGTCCCACCTCTAGTTATGGCTACCAAGCCAGTCAAGGAGAGCCAAATTACCCGAGCATGGAGAAGAATGTCAAGTGAATCCTCTGCAGCCAAATCGAAGGTAGTTAGCGAGAAAAATTCGAATTTTAATAATTTAAAGAGGACTTCGACGATTAATTTTGGTGGAAAGAAAGCCTCCCTCCAACAAGAACAACTGCAAAGACGCGCCAGCGTACAACTGGCACCAATTGCCAAGGAAATGGCTCCTGTTGGAGAGGAAAGTGCTGACGAACTTGGTGATTTCGATGGCCTTGGGATCAACTTTTATGATCACCTTGGCAACAAAGTCTTGCCGCAGGCAATGATGACATCTCGAGTACCAGGTCCTCAAAGTGCTCCATCTACTCGAAGTGCTCCGTCTCCTCGAGTTCCTGGTACTCGGATGCCTACGATGCCGCTCCCAAAAGGTATGCATTCTCCTCACTTCCTGTCCCACATTTGATTCTTCGTTTTCCTACAGAAGCTTCCCTTAACAAACAGTTACTGACTTCCCGAACTGACAGATCCGCCCATCGCCGCGCGAACGCCAGTAGTAATTCGTGAGTCTTATAACAGGGACTCTAGCTTTCCTGGAACCCCAGAAGTTGTTGTCGACAGCGACGCTTTACTTGACGAACTTCTGGAGAAAACCGAGCGCGATCAATCGGACGCTCTTTGTCCAAGCCCAACGAGTAGCAGAAAGAACTCTACTCGCGTCAATACACCAAAGAGCAACCGACAAGTATCCGCTGCCAAGCCAATCGTGACTTCTGGGGCTTTTGGTATCAGAAGCTATACGGCACCAGTGGCGCTCGCATATACACCAACTCGAGGGCCAAAATCAGACATCACTGCAGCGCATTCTCGAATTCTGAGTCTGCGAACACCCAATCAACCGGATTCTGAGGTTGATTATTTTAATCATCAACATTCCAAGACCAGCGAGGGAAATAGTGGTCTTACCCCCGAGACACTAAAAGAGACGCCGTTCGCACTAAACTCTAAGCTTTACCGAATGCCAGCATCCCCTACCATCGTCAAGCGCTCGTCCCGATCTAAGCCACAACGTGATGAACTGTACTTCTTCGAACACGAGCGACAAAGAATTGAAGAACTCGTTGAACAGAGCAAAAACAGAAATTGTACAAACCATCAAAATTGTACCGACTGTATTGAAAAGGAATACGCATATTACGAGAACAAAATCATGTCGTCCTCAATCCCACCAGAGCGTCGCCAACAGATCATGAAGGCTAATCGATCTATTCGCAATATCAAGAATGTAAGGAGAAGTCTTTATCTTACTCTCCAATCTATACTAATGATTTGCAGGAACTTGAAAACCTTCTCGAAGATGAACTCATCACCTACGAATCGTATGAGCTTATGATCAGCAGACTTCCATCCGAGAGCAGCCTGAACGCGGCATCCTCTCCTGCACCTCCTGTCAATGCTGTCACCCCAGCACCAGCAGCAGCACCAGCAGCAGTTCCAGTTGCCGCATTTTCACAATTGAATGTCAACAATGATAATCCTCCACCGTCATACCAGCCTACTCCAACTCCAAACCCCCCTCGCGGACCAACTCAACCACCTTCTCGACCAGAGATCGGACGTGCCACTGCTCTTTACCGTTACACCGAACCTGATGATTGCAATTTTGATGTTGGCGACATCATCATCATCTTTGAATACATGAATGACGATTGGTGGATGGGCAAGAACGAAAAGACCGGAAAGGAAGGTGTATTCCCATCAAACTACGTTCAAAAGCACACCAACCAACCTACGCAACACTCTACCTACTATGGTAATGAGAAGGCCACCTACCCCCCATACGCTGCGCAACAACCTTACGGTGCGCACCAACAAGGACCTCCACCACCTGGGCCAAGCAACCCTTACAATAGCTCTGTTCCTCCAATGGCTGTCGCAGAACAACCTTCTGAACCCAGCAAGGGAGGAGAGATGGGAAAGAAGTTTGGCAAAAAGTTGGGTAACGCTGCTATCTTTGGTGCTGGAGCAACAATTGGTGGCAATATCGTCAACTCGATCTTCTAAGCCTCGAATGCTCGAACTCACCACACTCTGGTTATTTTTTCCCTTGAATTAAACTTCATTTGGCGTCTATCTAACGATTACGATAACATTCTTCGAGTCGAAAGTTTTTATTACATACAGCAATCCATAATTGCAGTGCTTGCTCTTCTCGGTTTACATACGCTCGGAGTTTTGGC
The DNA here is from genome assembly GCA_002162555.1 of Monilinia aucupariae. Lineage (NCBI taxonomy): Eukaryota > Fungi > Ascomycota > Leotiomycetes > Helotiales > Sclerotiniaceae > Monilinia > Monilinia aucupariae. The sequence continues at coordinate 766,313 of NGKF01000005.1, forward strand.
ATGAATCGGACCATCTTCTGTATTCGCGGTTTCTGCACGATATGGAGCGAGCTTTCTCAAGGATTGTATTCAGAATTCAGGTGCAGATTACTTGGCGGTTGTACTTGGAGATAGATACCTGGTTATTACAGAATAATAATAAAACTTCTTTTTACTGATTGATACATGTACTCTTCTCCGATTTGCCATGACATGCGAATCTTGATTATTTCCTCTGGGTTGAGTGCAAAGTGAGCCACATCACGTGTAGATTGTAGGTAAATGTAGATAAGTTTATCGGCATTCGAATTCGGCCATAGCGAAGAATCGACGTCACTGTCACCATTCATTGCCCCGCATCGACGCCTTTGTCACTTAGTTTAAAATCTCCCACTCATTCCCACATTCCCCACCAAACAAACGGTTGAGAATAACTTCACTTCTCTCAAATTCAATAACAATGGAGGCTCAGCATGGACACAGCGCAGCGTGCTGCAATATTCCACCTATTGTATCCAAGGGATATGAACATAGAGGAAAATATGAGACCATCGGTGGTCTAAAGACTTGTGAGTATTCTAATCGAGTATACCTTCAAACAACTATTGCTCTAGAATTCGAGGTCTCTTCTTGCTAGAGACCTTTGCTTTCCCCTCATTTTACTCTTCACTTCAGCTAACCCCCTGTAGATGTCACCGGCCCCGCAGACGCAACAAAAGCCATCTTCTTCATCTTCGATATCTTTGGCTACTACCCGCAAGCCCTTCAAGGCGCAGATATTCTTGCCAACGCCGATGAACACAACAAATATCTTGTTTTTATCCCCGATCTCTTTGAGGGAAAGCCAGCAGACATCAGCTGGTACCCACCTGATAATGAGGAGAAAGGAAAGAAGTTGAGCAATTTCTTCCAGACGACGGGATTGCCGCCAAGGGTTGCAGGCAGAGTTCCAGAGTTGGTGAAGGCGATTGGAGAGAAGTACACCGGAATTGAGAAGTGGGGGATCGCCGGGGTAAGTCGCTGTTTATTATGGGGGGCATTGAGTTGAATAAAAAATATCGAATATCTGCGGATTGAAGTTTTGTGGCTAATCTGCGTGCTGAATAGTTTTGCTGGGGCGGTAAGATTGTCTCCCTCGTCGTCTCTGCCCCCACAAACCCTTTCGTTGTAGCTGCTTCATGTCACCCTGCTATGGTCGATTCAAAAGATGCGGCGGGCATCAAGATTCCGCTCATCCTGTTAGCATCGAAAGATGAGGATGCAGAGGAAGTGAAGAAGTTTGAAGCGAATCTTACGGTGGAGAAGTATGTAGAGACTTTTAAGGATCAGATTCATGGGTATGTTTGCGCTCTTCTCTTCTTTTTTACAGCACATGTACTGATACCCTGAAAATAGATGGATGGCTGCACGGTCGAACCTTGAGGATGAGAGAGTCAAGAGCGAATATGAGAGGGGATACAAAACGCTCATTGAGTTCTTTGGCAAACATTTCAAGTAGGATATTTCTTCTGTCTTTTCTGGGTGAATGATGGCTGGCTCGAGGATGTGTGCTGAGGTGTGCAGGCTCAAAAATAGTGGCGCGGCAAGGCTCTGAGAGGTGCCGGGTAGCTATCCATTTCCCAATGCAATTTGTTGTTTGCAACATCAAGGACCAGATCATCCGGAGTTTTGTTTCACTTTAACATAGGCGGCAAAGCTTATTCCAGAACACCTGCAAATTCTGAGCTTACAGGAGTTTCAATTGACCATGTTCATTTGCGACACTCAGATAGTCCGCTAGCTTCATTGGCAGTGATCTTGTAAAGATGATTGAATCCGCTTCGAAACCATTGATACAAATTATGAGCTTCTCTTTTCATGCCCATTACCCATTCATGCAGTTTCCCATATACCTCTGGTGCGTAGCCTGCATTGAGTTACCAATCTCCCTTCCTCCCTTGACCCTCCCTTCCTTTTCTTTCCCTCATTCTAAGCAACAACGCTCGCCTCATAAAAAACACAACACATCCCCTCGATCCCAAAAGTCTTTGCCTCAGCCTTGAATTTTTGATGTGCTTCACATGTATCGTCATAATATTTCATATCTTCCAGATTCCTGAATTCGGTCTTCGCAACGACCGAATAGCCTTGGGTGCGTGGGTCATTGGGCTGGGACTCGCCCGCGTGGAAGGAGAGGATGTATGGGAGGGAGTTCTGTGGGGATAATGGTTAGTGGGGGTTAGACAAGGGGGAGCAGGCAAGGAAGAATTACTTTCACGGCGGTCTTGGACAAGGTTTCGTAGCCTTTGAGCATGGCATCTCGAGAGGCTTGGGAGGGCACTTTAAACGTTGTTATGCGGATTATATTGCCCATGATTACTTTTGGAGACCTGGAAGCTAGAGGTTCAAGCTGTGAGGTGTGAGGTGTGAGGTGTGAGGATTGTTGAACGGAGATGTTAAGAGGGTTGGTTGTATTAGATGATTGGTTGATGGGTCAGTTAATGGAATATATGCATCAATTTGCGAAGAGAAGAGGAAACGTGAATACTGTAGAACTTGGCCTGCTTAAGAAGTAACAACGGCGTTGATATAGAGAAAGGGGGTCAAGGCTGGGACTAGTGAGCTACGAATCAATCGCCTTGACACACTGACATATTGGTAGCATGGCTCCTCGTAGTCCTGGTGGTCGTGGCTCCGAATGGCGAGCGATTACCCTTAGATTCGTTTACCTTTGCTTTTGTGCAGCTGCAGGACCACATGTACAAGTCCGCCGGTGATCTTACATGATTACAGTACAGTGTGCTGATCGGAGGTGAGGTATTGAAGCGAATCGGGATGATTGGGGCACTAAGGAACTTGCAGTGGTGATCATCCGTGAGGGGCCGAAATGCCCGGTCTCTGGGGTTGGTGGAGACGGAAATTGTTCCGCTTTATTAGGACAGGACTCATCGGATGGGGTTGGTTGACATTGATGTTGACATTGTTGGCATTGAAGACATTGAAGATATAATATTCGATATCGTTTCATTTTGATGTCTGTTTTTTGTCTTACAGGTCGTGCTGTGCTTTTCAAGTGATTGCTCTGTTTTCGGTCAGTATCTAGTTTGTAGTAGGACTTCTAGGGCACCAGCTTATATGATGCATCGCGTCGCGTTGACAGGAGACAAGTTATATCGAATCAAACGATGACAATACCCTTTTTATCCAATCAGAACTTGCGCGCTTCAATAGAGGTCCCCAAGAATCGATCATTTATTGGTCGGAGAGATGCAAAGACTATGCAAGCCGCCGTGTAGCAAGGCTATCGGCAAGGTCTTGGGGGTATGGTGATTCACCAACCAGCAACAGTAATACTTTAAGGCTTATCGGTAGGACCAAGTTATTGACCTGTCGGTACTTGTCCTTCCCGCTTGACGCTGAAGTCTCATCAGACATATATATTGACGTGGTGAGGTGGTACCCCGCAATAAGATATCAAAGCCGCTGCATCCATACATTCCATTATTGAGATTTTTGTTGAATCAAAGATCCCCCTACTCCAAGACTTGCCAGTTGCCTCGAAAATCCTGTCAGTCTCAGTGAAGACTGACCTGCGAAGATGACTGATGTTCTCGACGCGATTCGCGCCTTGTACGACACAGGCAAATATGCGGACATGAAAATCCGCTGTGAGGCCAAGGTGTTCGATGTTCATCGTGCGGTGGTGTGTATGCGATCACCAGTGATTGCTGTAGCTATGGACAACGATCGTTGGGTAGGTGAAAATCCACAATCGAGGACGATGTGCATCATCTCATAAAGCATTAGAAAGAAGCTGCCAAGGGAGCATTTCATATGGAAAATGATGAGCTGCCAATTGTCGAGGCGATGATTCATTACTTGTATCATGGTACATATGATGATGAAGTGGATTTAGGGAATGAGCCGTCGGAAGATGGATCGCAACTTGGGACTGAGAATGCTGGGTTGCCACTGAGTCCACCAACACTGGAGCCAGAAGTTATAATAGAGGATATTTTACCTCCACCACCCGACGCGGAATGGGGTGAAGTACCAGATGAAATCCCCGTAGCACCAATTCGCGTGAATTTCGGTGGATACGGAATCGTACAAACACCCCTACCAGAAGTCTTCCCGGTGCCCGCCCCAGATTCAACCCCATTATCATTGCTCTTCAACGCCAAAGTCTACATCATCGCCGACAAATACATGATCCCAGCTTTGAAAGATCTAGCAAACGAAAAGTGTTTGAGGGGCATGGAAGCACATTGGAATAGTCCAGAATTTTCTCAGGTTGCGGAATTGCTTTGGGAGAATACTTCGGAATCTGATAAGTTATTGAGGGATGCCGTGGTCACGGCTGCTGCTACACATAGTGATGGTCTTCTCGACCGTGGCGACTTTGTGGAGTTCATGTCTATGCATGGTGATTTTGCGGTGGAGGTTATGAAGAGGGCGAGGGATTTATTAGAGAAGATGAATTTGCCAGAGAAGAAGAGCAAGAAAGGTAAACGGCATGCTTTCATGTAGCTGGTAGGCTGCTTATGCTCTTTTTGTGGTGGGTTTGGCAAACGTTACACAGGTACTCTTTCTACTAATTTCAGCGTGCTTGCATAATCGAAGCTTTCCGATATTTTGCACGTTAGTTCTGCGGAGTGATTGGTTGCTAGATTATCCTCTTCGTGAAACTCAAACGTATTTATTTAATTTTGGAGATAGTATCAAACTCATATTCATCTTGCCCAACCGAAAATTACTACTCCCCAATGCATCTTCCTCTCTGCAATCCAAAGCACGATTTGATTTATTATAGTCGTACACAGGGCATTGAATATCCCGCACTGGGAACCCTCATATGATGATGATCAAGAAGCTAGAAATCTCTTAAGCATAGTGTTTGAAAGATTCAAGAAAACTTTTCCGGTTTTGTCTAGATAGGTTCAACAACACTAAAACTCTCTTATCATATCATCACCCGTCGTGACGACACAAAAACCAAGCCAAAAGTCATCAATACCCAACGAAATGAACACCAGTGATCAAAATACCAGGCTTGAATCTCCTCATCTCTCGCTCAGTTGCATTTCAAAAGGGTTCATCAATATTCGATTTTCATCATTTTTATCCATCTTGTATACTTCTACTCTACTCTACTCTACTCTACTCTACTCTACTCTACTCTACTCTACTCTACTCTACT
>NGKF01000005.1:781256-813309 GCA_002162555.1 Monilinia aucupariae
CCCCCATCGTCTCCCCCTTCTCCCCTCCCTCCTTCCCCTGCTTCTTCTCCTCCCTCGTTATTCCTCTTTCTTCCCCTCCTTGTTCCCCCAAAAAGGTGAATATTGTGTATAGTCCGTCCCTCAACCCATGAATTATGCTATGCCATGCCTCAAAGAATTCAATCCAAGTGAATGGAATATATCATCCAACCTTCCATTTAACCTCTTCAAGTGAGGTTGAATGGTATCCCCGAAGATATCCCGACTGGTAGTTATCCCTGGTGATCCCACGCTAGTATCATGAGCTTTCCTTCTTTGAGTGCAAGACTCATCGAAAACTACCCAATTCGTATTAGTCCCTCGCTCCGACCCATCCTATTATCATCGTCATAGAGTAGAATAGAGGCATACCTCAATTGTCAAGGCTCATCAACTTCGCCTTGTTCTTCTTCAACCTGCACATTAATTATTTCTTCCATCTTTCAACCGATTTTTCCTTACCAGTCCTGCACAGATCGGGCTATCAAACTGAAAGACTTACTCAAACTTACTTATTATTTATTGTTATATCCTATTAATCGACTATCCTTTCAATCATTTGTTTCTCTTAACAGCCGTTCACATTACCTATATTCGGTTTGCAGTCTAATCAATTTCAATATGCCTACTCGCGCATCAACTAAGGCTGCAGAAGCAGAAGCAGCAGCAGCCGCAACCTTGTCTTCTCCGCCAATAACACCTGATGCTGTTGCCAAGCAAGAAACTAATACCGATAATGTCGCCACCGGCTCTCCTGTCAAGGGTCGAAAGCGTGCTCCACCCAAAAAGAAGACAAAATTGGCACAGGAGCCAATGATAGGTGGCTGGGACGTTCTTCCCCATGGAATGGGCAAGAAGGGCGACCTTTTGGATGATAATTTCGGCAATGTCGGTACAGAGACCACTACCACCACTCCCAAGCGAGTTACGCGAGCCAGAGTTTCCAAGGCTGCTTTTGAAGTTCCTCTTGTCAAGGACGAAGATGAGGAGAAGCCAATTGTAGCTGATCTTGCTGACCCACTTCTTGATGATATCCCTGATGATACCAAGGAGATAATCAAGGAAGAGAAGCCAAAGAAGAAGAGATTGCCACGAAAGAAGAAGGCTGTTGACGCATCTACTGATCTTGCGGAACCTCCAATCAAGCCTGCCAAGAAGAGAAACTATGGCCTTGTCCCAGGACAATCACCTTTCCCCGATCATCTGTCTCCAACCATTGAAGAAGCCGAGACGGTAAACAGTTTGTTGACTAGCCTCCATGGTGAAGTCAAACAACCAGATACAGTTCCAGCTCCTTCCGAGACTGTCACCGGATGTGGAGAAGTCCCAGATGCTCTTGATGCAGTTATGAGAACTCTTCTCAGCGCCTCAACCACCGCTGGCAATGCTGACAAATCGCTGGCCGGATTGAAGAAGACTTTTGGTCTCAGAACTTCTGGTAAGGGTGTGGGTAGTGTTTCATGGGAGGCTGTGTTTGCTGCTACGCTAGGACAAGTCGTCGAGGCAATTAGGGCAGGAGGTCTTGCAAATATCAAAGGTGGATACATCAAGGCAATCCTCAAGCAGATTTTCGATCAGAATACTGAGCTTCTAGAAAGTTTGAAGAAAGAACTTGATACCGATGTTCCCATCAAATTCATCGGAAAGGTCTTGGAAACTAAGGAGCAAAAGGAGGCCGAGATCAAGAGCTTGGGAGAGAATATGCTCTCAATCGACTACATTCACGCCTTAGACAAATCAGGTGCCATGCAAGTGTTGACAGACCTACCCGGTATTGGCGTCAAGACGGCAGCATGCGTCATTTTGTTTTGTATGGGACGACCCAGCTTTGCGGTTGATACCCATGTTTGGCGTCATTGTAAGTGGCTTGGCTGGGTTCCAGAGAAAGCAACTCGCGACCAGACCTTTAGCCATTGCGAAGTTCGAATTCCTGATCATTTGAAGTACTCTCTTCATCAATTATTCCTCCGACATGGAAAGAAATGTGGCCGCTGCAGAGCTGTCACATCTGAGAGCTCTGCGGAATGGGAGAGTACCATTTGCCCTATTGAGCATCTGGTGAACAGAACCGGAGACAAGAAGCAAAAGGGCTATAAGGCTGCCAAGGTACCGGCCAAGAAGCCTGCAAAGAAGTCTAAGTCCAAGAAGAGAAAGAGAAGTGCCGAGGATAGTGAGGAGTTAGACGAAGAGGCGGAGTTTGACGACGATATCGAATTAGATAATGATGTTGAGATAGACAATGAACCTGAGGCTGGCATCGAAATACTATCGGACGACGATCACTCCACCAATGTCCCAACATCCCCCTCGGAATTTTCACCATGAACGGGTGGAACATCTACTCACTCACTGTAAGCACGAGTAAGAAGGATAGAAGCATGCTTGTAGAAGCATTCAAAGGAGTTTTTACATATTTAGAGACCTTTGCTGGTGTTTTATGAGAATTTCGGGGTTGATAGGAAGGTAACTTATTTGCATTTTCATCGCGATACCCATTTGCATTTACTGGCTGGAGAAGTTATGGTGGGAGATCAGGAAATATTGGGAATACTGGGATACAAGGGATCAACAGGAACATACATCATACATAGTCTTGCACTCTTGCATTTGAATGGGAACTTTGCACATGAGAAACCTTTGACTTTTGGATTCAGATGGGTGATTGAATGTGAAGATTGAGTTGTGAAATGATGTCGACCTATGTCTTTACATTGCGATCTGATATTACTGAGTAGATCAATTATCTATATAATCTTATAGCATTGATTCAAGATTTCCCAGGGCTCGGTTTTCAGATATGTTATTCCTGTAGGTAAATTAGTATCTCATACTTCCTCTCCGGCAGTATCTCCCATCGTCTTCAATTTCCTCCTCATGACTCAATACTTGCTTCCATCTTCCATCTTCCATCTTCCATCTTCTGTTTTCTCACAACTTTTACTCTGCAGTTATATCTCTCTATGCTCGAATAATTGATAACCTTCCTCAGACATAATTCTTAACCGATTCTTTTCAAACATCGATCCTGCAACTCTCAACCCCATCCCCATCTCATCCCCTATCGATGTCCATCCTCTACCGATATCCATCCCATAAATACCCCAAAATCCTTAAACCCCACCTCACAACCAATCAAATGAACAGAACCCATGAAAATACACCGCTAAAAACTTCCCGATCCCAAAATTGGGGATTACATCCTTCAATTTATACAAGTAGCTACGCAACAGCAACAAACCCTTTTCTGTTTTGCCCAAGATGATGTGAAAGAAAGCCAGTCACGTGGATATTTATCCTCACGTGCATCAGATCCATTCGTTGGGGGGAAAAGGGAAAAAAAAGAAAAAAGCCTTCGCGCCACACTAATTAGCGTCACAAGAAAGTGAAAAACTTATTGGTTGGTGATTTTGGCATTTGGCGGACGCTAGGGTTTTTGATCTCACTCGTCTTCCTTTTGTAGACGTGCAACAAAAACTTTGGAGGAGATGGAGGGATCACGTGGTTGTTGTTTTATTTCTGAGGGGGGTAGGTATTATTGAAGCTTTCCACAACCCAAGACTTCGAGGTGAGTGGGTAGGTAGGTGCATTTGCTCATTGTTTTTATTCCTACGCCCTCTCATGGTATTCTTACTTTGGGAATGTGCTGTGCTTCTGTTCAAATTTGCATCTCTACCGAATAACTTTTAAAAAGGGTATTCGATTGTGCGTGCCAATTTGAACTATCTACATCAATGCCAAAGCATCTTGCATATGGTTTGTATTAACTAAATTCGTCATTATAGATTAAAAACTCCTCCTTGTATCCATCTCAGATGCAATTCTCACTCCTATTCATTTTCACCTCCCATCAGCCCATCCCCAATATCCCCTTGACCCCCCTCCACCTCCCTCCCACACCAAACCCATACCCAATATCCACCACCGCCTGCGTAAATGCGAAACCCTTCGTGGTATCCGGAATCGGATATCTAAGTGGAGGAGGAATGGCCGTACAAGCAGGAGACCAAGGCCATCGATCCTCACAAATAGCCTTAGTGTTGCAAAGACCCCTTAGTCCCTCTTCGCCAGCAAATCTTCCATATCCACTGCCGGCTACACCACCGAAAGGCAGTTGAACTGCATAGTACGCGGCAAAGTCATTGATAGCTACCATACCAGACTTGATGTTTTTGACGATGGCATTGAGCTCCCAATCTTTGGATCCGAAAACCGAGGCGCCTAGTCCAAAGTTGGGATGATTTGCGATGTTGCAGGCATCTTCGGGGTTCTTGGCTCTCATGACAACACAAATTGGTCCAAAGCATTCTTCGTTCGCAATGGCCATTTCGGGAGTGACGTCGACGATCAGAGTTGGGGTGAAATAATGACCGGAGTGATAAACAGGATGATTGAGTCGCTTTCCGCCAACCAAAAGACGAGCTCCATCTGAGACAGCTGCCTCGATCAATTTCTCGAGTCGATCAAACGAAGCATCAGAAATGACAGCTCCAACATCAACTGGTGAATCGGCTGGGGCATCGAGAGCAGAACCAACACGTAAATCTCGAATCCTTGGTTCGAGTGCTGCAACAATCTTGTCGTAAACTTCTGGAAGACCAATGATTCGTTCGATACCAATACAATTTTGCCCAGCCGCTTGAAACGTGCCACGAAGGAGAATTTCGGTGATGCGTGGAAGGTCTTTGACCGCAGAATTCAAAACGATTGCTGCATCCTTTCCTCCAAGCTCAGCGACAACTGGTATTAAAGGTTTGGCTGCAGCCGCTGCGACAAGTTTAGCGACAGGCCGACTACCAATGAATGTGATGTGAGAGATTCTAGGATGAGATGTGAGATGATTCGCAGTATCTGGCCAGCATGTCACAACTTGAACCAGATTAGAATCATGACCACACGCATACAACGCTCCCCTGGCAATAAGAGAGAAATGCTGTGCACTCCAAGCAGTATTTTCCGATGCCTTGACGACAATTCCATTTCCAGAGAAAATTGCAGAGATTACTGGTCCAAGTAAATTATGGAGGGGGTAATTCCAAGAAACCAAGGCAGCCACTACTCCTAGGGGCTCGTATTGTACCGTATTCTTCTTATACAACATGAGCAAGTTCGTAGGCCTGCGAGAGGGACTGATCGCCTTTTCACCATGCTTCAAAGTCCAGCTAAGCTTTTCAACAGTCACTAGAATTTCTCCCAATGCCGCATCAATCATAGTCTTACCCGAGTCCAAACATGCAACCTTGCAAATCTCCTCTTGGTGATCCAATATATATGCCATCATCGAGCGTAAAACTTGTCGTCTTTGAGTGAATGTAGTTCGTGCCCATTTCTTCTGCGCGACATGTGCCTTTTCAATTACTCTATCAATATCTTCGGGGGTTGAAGGTGTGACATATCCTAAGAATTGACCCGTGGCTGGAGCGTAGCATTGGATATTCGAGGTATCGGAAGCCTAGATCTCGTTAGCACAACTGCCCCTGATCTATCGTCTTTCTACCAACCTTGATGCTGGGATTCTCTAAGATTTTCTTCTCACTCGGTGCCTCAAGCTCAGCAATGGTATATGGTACAATTGGCTCCGCATTATACCATTCAAAAAATCGAATGGTTCCGTAAAGAAGGAATCCGACAAACAATGTAGCTCCTGCGGCTAGGGTGAACATGAGCTTTTCACTACACACATATTTATGTTAGCAATGGTACCCCAGATCGCTAAGCAGAGATCTATACTTACACATCTCCATGCATCCAACCTGCAAAGGGACCATCTGCGAGGGGAACCTCTCCTTCCATCTTGTTGATGAGACTTGTGCAAACAACGGTAAGTTTTCCTTTATTCAGTCTGCAATGCGACAGTGAAGGTGGTGGTGGCCGACAGAGTGCCTATTCCCAGATGAAGTTGTCCAACACGATGCCCATTCACCAAAAGTACCTGGGAGATCAGATCATACCATCTAGAGTAACTACCAATGATCACTCTCAAAGCATCTCTCAAGTCGACAACAATCTTTCAGTCTGGACAGGAAATAGAGTTGTACTCGAGTATGATCGAATATTAAATTTCTGGGGAAAGCTTCACATCCCTGCTAGTGCGGACACGGAACCTTCCGCACACCACCACTACCACCAGCACCAGCAATTGGAAACCCAGTGATATCGAAAGACCCATTCAGCCTGAATGCAATCAATCAGCTTCACGGACCGAGGTGCCTCGTATCACTGAATTGGATTAGACTTGTGATGTCTGACACCGCAGGACATAGTAGGTACGGGAATTGGCCCGAGTGCTTGCCTGTTGATTTGGTTGTGTTTGGTATCGAATCGAGCTGTCAGATGGTTGCTGCATCGAGTTCTTGGACCAAGTTTTCAAGCTCACCAGGGGCTCACCGGGCGCCATGGTATCATTCTTGAATTTCGAGCCAGAATCCAGGGGTAACAATTCGTTTAAGTGTACAAGTGTACAGAGGCGTTTCTATACTGCATGAGGATATGAAGAATGATAAAAAGAAGGTATATAACCTTACAAGAATGCAAATTGTAAAGCAGATGTGAAAGTTCACTGTATATATGCATTTAGTCTAACTTCTGCTTATTTTTTCTACTGTGGGCTTTTCTACTAGTATTTTGCAGCCAAAAGTTACTAGTTTGAATTCCATCCTACAAAGCACCTAGAAGAGAGAGAGAGACTGTCTCAGCACATCTGATCTTCTTTTTGCAACTTACAAGTATAAGCCAAGGCCAAAAGGTTTAAGCATGAGAAACCTGCGTATGCTATTTTGGTGCCTCGCTTGTAGAAATATTCTACTGTTCAAGTGATGCCAAATCTTATCAAGCTTCACGTCAATGTAAGCGACAAGGTTGGCCAAAGTTGACCTTTGCAATGTTCTGATTGATTTCATTCTTCGAAACAACCTCCATATTATGTTTTCATAGAAGCAAAGTCTCCAGTTTTTCGAATTGATTCGACTCTTCGAAACTTAATATTGCGTTTCAATATGAGCAATGAAGTCCAATATTTCCATTGATCTCATTCTCCAATATTCAGTATCCCGTTTCAATATAGACAACAATAAAGTCAACAGATCAATGCTATTGCCGAGCGCTCGGGAAGCTGGACTTTCGACAAGAATGAAGAAACGCGATGCTTACCCCAAACCATGCGGCAACCACCCCAGGCGCACCTTGCACTACCAACCGTTTGTTTTGCATGCGGAAAGCTATCTTTGCAAAAAAGGCCAACAGTTGCAAAGAGCCTCGTTTCAGATTTCTAAGGCCTTTGAATACTCAGCCTTGTTTCTTTCAGATGTTGGTTGGTGGCTGCTTGGCTATATCATAAGTTTCAATTGAGCCACTGTTGGATGCATGTCGCTGGCAGGACTTACATCTGAGTTCAGTTTATGGTTCCGCGAATACTCTTCCTCGTTGGTTCTGTAAGCGCATGTATACTGCTGCGGCAAGGTAAGCGGGGTTCTTTTTTTGAGGTTCGATGACTTTTCAGAAGTGTTTTCTTTCTTGGGTATTTGGTATTTGGTAGGGATGCGGCATGGAGATTTATGGATGGTTCTATGAATAGGTACTAATGGGCGTCAGCTCAGCATGTCCAGAAGCAAGACTTCGCCTTCTTGATTCTTGGTTTCCAGGCTGGTGTTGGTGTTGGTATTGAGGTGTGAAGTGCGCGGTGTGTATTTCATTCATGTATATCGGTCAGTGAAAAAGACTGGAATATAAAGATCTTATAGCCATCTCCATACATAGTCTACATTCAAAGAGCCTTCAGCACCTGTCCTCTTTCTAAGAATACTCCACCTCATACTTTCCTATTGATTACCCCTTAATATTCTAACGAAACAAAACAACACAAAAACCCAGAAACAGCCATGCACATTACGGTACCAAACCTTGTCATCGTCTTAGGAGTACTTCCATACTCTTCTGTGGCGTTAGTATGGCAGCAAGCTTGCAGATTGCCCCTGACTGTCGGTTTTCAGAACAACTTGGGGTTTGATGTCGACGCGGAGCCAATCATCTCACCAACCACTATTACGGACTTTGTGCCGTTTAGACCTACATCAGTGTTTACGCTGCCGGCCAATGTGAGCAACCTTGGATCCAAAGTCGGGCATTTGCTAACACATCAACTTCCAAGCTCGCGACGCCGAATCTAGAAAAGCCCATTCCAGCTGGCAAACCGCTACCCGCAGTTGCAATTGAGCGACGATCGCCCGACCGGGACTCGCGCAGGTTCATCCCGTATGGGGGATTCAGTGCCCCGACTGGGAAAGTGGGAGCCGGTGGTGAGGTCATCACAGATATCCAATGGAAACCCTTTCAACCATTGGCAACTCTGCCTGCCATCACGCCAGTAAGTGTACTCCCAAAAGGAGATAGCTACGTTTGATCTGGTGCTTCCATGCTGATTGTCGCGCTGCAGCGTACCAGTTATTGGGATATCTTTACCGATTTGGCTCCGTAGCCTACACGTACGTATACGGTGACGGTTACGCGGCGTGATGTTGGGGGGTTGGAGAGTCGGGGGATGACGGGGCCGGAGAGACAGTGTTGGGAGACACCGCGGACGCTCCAGACGATTACTGGGGCTCCTTCGCCCACTCCTACGGTTGTTCCTCGCGAGAAAGAGCGTCGGGCCTACAGGGAAGAAGACGTGGCTTTGTGGGCAGCTCTGGCTCCTTCGGCGATTCTTGCGTGCTATTTTGAAAAGGGCATCTTGATTCCGGTTAAGACCCATACGGCTGTTGTGCATGGTTCCACTCAGGTTAATATCGAGGTTAGCCAAGGACCACAAGATTATGTGCCTGTGTCTACTACGGTGTTTGTCTGATGCTGAGGTTTAGGGTAGTTTTATGGAGTAGGGTTGGGTTTGGTGGCCGGCCCAGAATCATTTTTCAAGGGGAAAAGCCCTTGCTATTTTTCAGATAATTTCTTATCCAAATTGCCATCCGCTATGCCCTCATCAGGGCCGGCTATCATTAAAACCATGAGAGACACAGTTCCGTGGCATGATACCTCCCCCTGAAGACCCATATCCATATCCAACGTGAAGACTCTCTTGATCGTCTCAACCCTTCAAACGAATGTAGTCTGGATACTCAAAGTCCACTTGGACAGCAATGCTCAATGCCCCAATATCCAACTTGAACCCCGACATCTACAAAATAGAGAATGTGGCTCAACAAAAATTCAATCCCACCATATAAAATCAGATAAATGCTCAATGCTTATAAAATAGCTATCTCTAGCACTTTTTATACTTCGATTGAATGCAGATGGTAAGCTTCATGACTGGAGGCCTAATAAATACACTCATTCACCAAGAGATTTATTAAATCGTGATTTGGTGGGTATGGAGAGCATGCCCATACCGCAACTTGAGCTGCAACTGAGCCCCATGGCAGTTTCAACATACAAGCACGCTTGTGTTTATTCTCTCGAGATATTCTATCTCGCCTAATGTCTATATCCTTTGCTCTCTCCATAGATTCGGCACTTGAACACTCCGGCAATAAGCCTATGAAAGTTCCACCCGCCACGTTCAAAAAAGCATATGAGATAATCGATGTCATCGAAGGAGACCGTGAGTCTAATGCTCTCCCCTCAAACGCATCAGATATCTCCATTGTACTTCATAGCCTTGAATATATCTGTTAGTACAGATCCCAGTGTACTGAAAGGGAAGACAATCCATTCGACCCGTGGCAATTATACATGGTTGAAATCTTGGTAATATGAAATCCCCCTCTCATCCCCCTCTCACTTCCCACCCTGCACCAATCCCAAATACACATTCCAGCCAATCCCCGCCAAACTCCCCAGTAACGCTCGTCCTTGCACGCTCTTGATGACGGCAAAATTGCTTAGACTGACTAGGGGCCATAATTTCCACCCTGCTTTCATCATATCCCAGTATTTGGATTGTGCATATTGTAGGGCTTGTGGGAGGGTGGAACCGCGGAAGAGGGAGAATGCTATGAGGAAAGATAGGACGTTGAAGAGGGAAATGAGGGTCTGGTCGAGTAGGACTTTGAGGATGGTGTTGGTGAGTGAGAGTGATGGGGCTGTTTGGGGGGATTTTTCAGGGGTATTCTGTGGATAGTGGCCTTTCTTGGAGGGAAGGAGATGTTCGAGGAGGGATTGTCTGGTCGCTGGTGGTTAGTTTGACACTTCTACGGTAGGTATGCATAGCGCTTTCGCAGAAAACAGAACTCACAAATAGAAGTTGGGCGGAGCGCTCAGCGCACTGTATAGAATGAAATGAAATACCGGCGTCCAGTCTACGGCGAATGCAGTCTGTGGTCCTTTTTAGAGTGAATTCTATGGAGTAATGAAGGGGGTGGAGGGTCATACATTCTTCTGATGCGCAGAAATAAATTGGGCGATGATATTGCTGATCCCCGATAAGACGCAGGATTGAATGGTTGTATTTATTACGGCTGAAGGCATGTTCAGTATTGTTGCTCTGAACGAAAGAGAAAGAGAGAGAGAGAATACAGTATAAAGCTAAAATAGAGAGAAATGCAGATATATCGTTGTTGAGTTGTAGAGTAAATGGTTGGTGGTTGGTGGTTGGTGGTTGGTGGTTGTTGCTTTTACTTTTGCTTTGATGACGTTCGGCTGATGTAACTTTATCGTACTGCTCGTGTTCGCTCGTGTTCGCTCATTGAGAATATTCTTTCATTCTCATCTTCTTGTTTCTTCTTAACTTTATTCTACCACCAGAATATACACGAGTGCAGTAATATATTCAGATCTCAATCTGTTTTGAGCGTCGACTCTATCGTCTATCATCCTGCTGAGGTTCATCAATTGATTCGTATATTTATTAGCGACAACGACAATCTGAAGCTTTCTTTATTTACCCTTGAAGCCGATCAGTTGCTGACCTCGACCTACCGTGTATCATTCCGATGACCGCAATGATGGCTAGTTGCCCAAATTGAAGGTTATCTCATCATATCATATCATATCATAAACCAGCATCCAAGTGGCTTTGCTGTAAGAGGTGGCAAGATCTCAAAGTAGAGGTTCTCGTGAAGAAAAAAAAAGACTGTCTATGAAGTTGATGATATATTCAACTCGGAGTATCTCATGATTGATGTGATTATGAGAAAATACTTCAAACCTATGCAATATTATGCCCGATCACTCCGTCCACTGATGGTTCTCTTCTGTAGAACATAACGGTAGCATTTCATATCAAGAGGTATCGGGAAGTCCTTTCGACTAAGATTGAGAAGCCACGATGTTGAATTGTCCTGAAAGCAGCACTTGTCTCTCTATCGGCAGTATTGCATGATGTTCATGTTAATGATTATTCACTGAGTATATACACGAATATATTCTTAGGCTGAGTAGCCAGTAGAAAAGTGCCTCGATAGTCTTGGGTAGTATTTTCAAAAACGCTGCTCAAATCCTAGAATAAAGTAGTGATGTTTAGATTGGTGGAAAACGATACTCAAAGTTTGGGAGAACGTACGATGGCTGCTTCTCGCCACCTAT
This sequence comes from Monilinia aucupariae, assembly GCA_002162555.1. Classification (NCBI taxonomy): domain Eukaryota; kingdom Fungi; phylum Ascomycota; class Leotiomycetes; order Helotiales; family Sclerotiniaceae; genus Monilinia; species Monilinia aucupariae. The sequence continues at coordinate 792,786 of NGKF01000005.1, forward strand.
TTATTTCTCCAAATAACTAATCCGCGAGCTTATCCGCGGATATAATGATCGCTAGGATAAGAAAAGGGGAGATAGTAAGTGCGTAAAATCTCATGTCGCTGATTGTTTTGAAGGCAATAAATTAGTGTTCACTACCCAATAAGCGATTCGTTTTGACAAATGTTCCGCTCAAGAGTCGAGGCAGCGAAAGAGGAGAGAATATGTCAGGAGATATACACGCAATGTAAATTTTGAGCAGGGAGGGCTTTTCAGTATGATATTGAATTGGCATACCAGAAGCACCATCTAATTACAAATCGCGAACCTTTCAAAGTAAACTTCCCCTCGGCATATAACAATACAACCCAACATTCATATGAATGTCTTATCAACACTCAAAGCTTCTACCTCAAATATCATCGCGATACTTTTCTCAGCGAGTGCTAGCCCCATAAGCTTCGAGTATACAAAAGCTCTCGTATACTTGTATCGGATCTTAAGCTGGCCTCGACTTCTTGCGATACAAGAGAGCTGAGGCTATACCATGACTGCCACTTAGTACAACCACAAAAATCTCGGTCCTCCAGCGTTTTACCCCACAGCGTCCAGTAACAAACACCATACATTTCAATAGGAATCTATTTATACATCATTCTAATACGAGCACCATGTAAATTTTCACGTGCCAGAAAAAAACAAAGTTACTCTAGTAGACATTAAAGTTTTATGTCCACCTACTCACACGTCACCATCAACAGCCAGTCATAACACTCCTTTTCCAAGGTTCCACACAATGGATCAGAAAAGTCCCAATCCAAATCTCTGCCCCAAAAAATTGATTCTATGAGGCTTTATCATCTTGGCGCCTAAATGGCGTACTTTTTCGACCTCGAGCCAGCATGAATCGTCTGCTCTTTCCTACTCTGTACTAGCTTAAAATCTATTTCAGCCCTGTGGCTGCGATGTGCAACAGAAGTCTCATTGTCTATAGGATGCCACGTGTGAATCCTTGAGGAGGAGTAGTTAATTCGGTAAGTGTAAACTCTATTTCAGCCCTGCATGCCATGATGTGCAACAAAAGGTTAGTTGGGGAGCCTTGGATTTGTGGGAATTGCATCATATAACTGGATAATAATCTTGAGGGTTTCATTGTTTCATTGTTTCATTGCACCTATACATATCCTGCCATGCAGAGGCAATTTTCTCTCGGCGGCGATAAAGAAACTGTATTTTACTTACTCATTACCCGCCATGCCGAGCGGCATAGGGGATGACGTGAAGGGGAGATGGATATTTTGGATGCAGAAGTTACCGACATTAGCAGCGAAGTCTCTCTTTCATTTCGATCTATCACGTACAATGGTAAATGGAATACCATCAGATCAGACTAAAATCTGTGGATGATTACCCCAGATTACGTTTCCAATTTTCCATAAATGAAAGGTATGAAAGATAAAACAAACATGCCTAAACCCCAAAGCTCCTATCTCAGCTTAGGCCTAAGTCTAATCAATTCAACATATCCTCAATAGAAAGGAAAAAAGCTTCTCCAGACCTCTCCAAGAATACCAAAAATGCCCCTGAAACTCACCAACTCAACAACCCAACCACCACAATGCCTTTAATTCTAGCCTATCAGCCTCCCGTTATATCCTGTGAGAGGTCATCCCTCAATAAGAGATACGATAAATAGAAAAGAATGAGAAGACATATATCGAAACCTCCTATGCATCTCAATAAATCGAACATCAAAGATTCCCACTTCGACAAAACCAGCCCTCGAAACAAAAAACAAGCACTAACTCCGCGTCAAGCCAAGAAGGCCTCCCAGTATCCTTATCAGACGTTGAGCAATCCGTCAGTCAAACAGGCGTTAAATAACTCTCTCCCTCCTAGTATCCAGATTTTAACAACATGCGGCAAAACACTGAGTGTAAAAAAAATGTTCTGGAGAGGTCATTGAGAAAAATTCCTACCCGAAGTGAGAATGGCCAGTTTGGCTGCGACGTCGATGATATCACGCAAAGACTTCTCAATCTCCAAGATTGAACTCTGGGCATCATCGCGTGGCGCAACAAGCTGAGGATTTTGATGGCCCGGGTAACACTGATTATTGAGCCCGAAGCGGATTCGAACTGCGTCGAGGATATCGTGGATATCGAGGATATCTTCTATGGAGGTGGTGTCAATTGTGACGGTATTGCGAGAGTAGAAATGGTTGCCATCATTAGCATAATGGCGGTAATGATTTTGGGGGATTGCATGTCGAAGGATCTTCCGTATTCTTGACGGTCGAGACAATGAGGTATGCGAAGCGAGTATCCTTGGGTTCAAGTTGGATGAAGTTCACAAGGCCGGTAGAGTAAACAGTCTCTCCAGAGGAACTAACTCAAGGCATGTAAAGTAGGGAAGGATATCTGGTGGAGAAAGTGGAGATTCTAGATTGAAATATTTGTAGTGATATACATCTAAGGAAATGGGCGAGAAAGTGCGAGAGACATTCATAATTATAGTAAGCTCTGAAAAATATGAACACACAGTAAATGAAGTCCCTCGAAGTTAGGCATCCAAAACAAAATCCATCTGCAAACCATTATGCTAGCAAGTTAATAAACTAAGCTCACTCAATAATATACTCGAGTACATTCAGGATACTTCCGCCCTCAAAAAAATATGCAAGTAAGTTCCATCCAAAAGTAATATCTTAACAATTAACCAACAGAACTAGTCTTACTCAGATTTCAACACACACAATATCAATCAATACTGACAACTAGTAAGCCATATATGAAATCACACATATTACATTTCTAGCAACTTTCAACCAAATTAAGACCTCTGTGCCGCATATAAACCACTCCTTTGTTAGAAGCGTCGCTTCATGATCTGAATCGCTAATTTCCTTGGCGTGGGTCGGAGGATTGTGAGTAACTTTAGAGAAAACACAAATTCATAATACAAAAAACATAGATTATCTGAATGACCGATGAGGATGAGTAAAAGAATCATCGGACTAAGAAAAAGACAAAATGCACTTGATATTTTGAAGCTGGATATAGGAACAGAAAGATTTCACTATCGTGTCTCCTCTAAGACGGGAATAGAACAGTAGCGGTGCAAAGTTAATAAGTATATATCTATTTCGAAATGCCACAGGCTTGGCAGCGATATCCTCTATAAATCTTGACATTATCGAAAGCACACTTGATGTTCTTCTGGGCCTGATTACGTTGAAAGAGTCCGTTGGGTTGTTCGTTGTATGATACTTGGGCATTGATACCCTCAATGACTTCGTCCCTTCTCGTCCTTGAAAACTTCTTGGTTGGCTACAGAACACTCCGCTACAAAATAAACGCGATGTTGGAATACAAAACAAAGCTCAGGGGTTTAAACGTGGTAAACACAAACTATCGGTACTTATTCTAGACGACTGTCCCCGATTGAATACGACTTGATTATCGATTAGCATGTATGAAGTCTATACCATCGTTAAAGAATTTATGCCGAGACCAGGCGGCAGTGCAGCATAAATTCCAGCCAGTGGTATTCACGCTTCGGCCTCGAGGCTTGGGTATTCATTCGTGCTGTTAAATCAAAGATGGATGGCTTGGAGCGTGATGTTTAAAGTTGATAAATGTTGGTGTTTTCTCGTTATTCCATTCACTTGAATATTACCCAAAAAAACAATCACATTCTGTCTTTAACAGATTCCATTCACTATCAGGCTTGCTTTGGACAAAGACAGGAATGCATGTGAATTTTGAAGATGCGCCGTTGGGATGATGTAGAAAATGCCGTCTAGCCCCACAGCAGATGACCATATCGACAGCCTACATCCTACATCCTACTGATCTGATAAATGCAACCCTGACGACATGTAGCCTCAGAAACCACCACACGATCTACATAAGATGGGATACCAAAAGTCCCCATGCGAAGCTATCAGTAGGAATAACGCTGGCTGACATAAGAAACTCGCCAATAAAGAGCATCGGATGTCTTATCTACCATCACGCAGCCCATGCATAGAGCACGTCATGAGGGGTACATTGAAGTATTGCAAGTTTTACCCACGATGCTATATCGCGACCATTGTTACAAGATATCTTCCGAGGAATCTTTTAGACCGTACATGGGAAAAGCATCGAGCAGCGTGGGAACAATCGATGGTGTCAATGGCAAGGATCATATCGGAATGTGTAGATAATTCGACCTTTCAAGGGTGTATTTTCGCACATCTTGACGGGGAAATCTTACATATATTAACCATACAACTGTCATGTCGGGCGAATCTTGGGCGGTACTCAGACGGATTTTTTCAAGATTGACGATGAGTTCTGGCAAAAATACCTTGCTGGTACAAGACCACGTGATTGTCAATTCCAACTCGGAAGAAGTCTCAAGTGCGGTCATCAAGGAAAAGACGCAGAGGAAATGGACCAGCTATATATGGGATACCTTGGATAAATCGCCGCACGAGAGGAGATTTTTGTTCAAGCTTGACTTGGCTGTTTTGACGTTTGCTTCTCTGGGTAATTGTTCCTTGACCATTCGCTGGGTATTCAGCACCACCCCTTGCCATGACAAGACTTCTAACTTTTGACCAATCGATGATGTAGGATATTTCATCAAGAATTTAGACCAGCAAAACATCAACAATGCATTTGTATCGGGGATGAAAGAAGACTTGGGATTGTACGGCAACCAACTCAACTACATGGTCGCCACTTGGACAGTGGGATACGTGATTGGAGAGATTCCCAGTAACATTATACTCACTCGAGTACGACCTTCTATATGGATTCCGACGCTTGAAGTATGTACCAGTTCTCCCCAATTCCGATGTTGGAGTACAATAGCTGATAGGGTTACAGGTGGTCTGGACAATCTTGACCATGTGCATGTCGCGCTGCAACAACGTATCGCAGATATATGCTTTGAGGTTCCTAATTGGTTTAGCTGAAAGTGGTTTCTATCCGGGAATGCAGTATATTATCGGATCATGGTATAGAAAAGATGAGCTGGCAAAAAGATCATGTATATTTCATGCTACAGGTGCTATTGGATCGATGTTTTCCGGATATTTGATGGCGTCTGTGTACCATCTCGGTGGTAGAGACGGCCTGAAAGGTTGGCAATGGTGCGAAGCTTGGGACGAGTTGATCATAAAAAATTGTACTGATGACTAACTTTGACATAGGCTTTTCATAATCGACGGTGTCATCTCGCTTCCCATCGCCATCGCGGGATATTTCATGCTCCCAGATGTCCCAGAAATTGCTAGGGCATGGTACTTTTCTCAAGAGGTTTGTACCTGGCCAGCTTGTTTAAAGTCCCTGCTAATAAAACAATAGGAACTGGACTATGGTAAGAGACGCATGGAATTGGAAGGTCGTGAGCAGAGAAAGCCATATACCAGAGCAAAGATAAGAAGAATTCTTTCATCGTGGCACATCTATGCTCTCACACTCTTATATGTGTACGGATTCTTTCTTTCAGACCATGTGATTCCCGCTGACGAGTATTCAGAGCTTTCAATAACGGAGCGAGTGGCGCGGCGCCAGTTTTTGCCCAATTTCTCAAAAGCTCAAAGAATCCAAAGTACACCGTGGGACAAATAAATACATATCCGACAGGTACCTCTGCGGTACAAATTCTTACCACACTCGCATACGCCTGGACTTCAGATACTATCTTGAATGGAAAGCGCTGGCCACCAATTGTTTTCGGAGGGACTATGAATATCATATGTTATGTTTCTCTCGCGATATGGGACATACCTATTGGATGGAAGTGGGCATGCTATTATCTGATGGGCTCCGGACATGGTCTTTCTGGCCTTTGCATGGCGTAAGATCTTATGACTGTCAGTGGCATATCAAGGTGCTGACAACTTTCCAGATGGGCGCATGAAATCTGCAATGAAGATAATGAAGAACGGGCAATAGTGATTGGAACCATGAATGAGATGGCCTATGTTCTTCAAGCTTGGTTACCATTAATTGTTTGGCAACAAGTCGACGCTCCACAATATCGAAAAGGTTTCATTACCATTAGTGTGATTTCCTTCATACTTATCCTGACGGCTTTCGGCATCAGATTTTTGTGGGAGCGGGAGAAAGTTCAGTAAGTTGATGCCAAATCATGATTACCTGAGTTGGTTTGGTGCTGATTTATGTTTAGGGAAGCAAGAGGGAAAGCGAACGAGTCCTCAACAGATGTTCATATTTTGAATGATGAGGGTCAAGTGGAAGCTGGATCCGATGCGAGCAAGGCAACGGATGTAGATGTTCGAGAAGGTATATACTCGAGTAGATAGATATAGATATAGAATGGCTTAGTTTGTCGGCGTAGCAAACGCAGTAGTAAGGTTCCAAAATCCAAAATCATACTGGACAAGATGATGATATTGATGATATTGATGATATTGATGATACTGATGATACTGATGATACTGAATGATATTGATGAAATCCATAAAACAACAATCTTCTTTCCATTTCCCTCTTGCCTTTTGAAAATTCTGCCCAATTATGCGATCAATTCTATCGTCCACCGCCTACCGAAGATAGCCCTATCTAGCCACATTTAGCTTAGTGCCAACTCTAGTAGTTCCGGTCCGGTCTAAAAAGTGTATCAAAACGGGATGTGTGAGATGAAAAAAAAAACTCCTACTAAAACCTTCAAAATGTCTTTCAAGATATCTGATACTGTACTCGTATCTATCTCTCTTCTATCCGCAGTTATCTGCTCAATTTCCCATCATTCATCTTTTCACTAGAAGCAATTCAATTTTAATCAACTTCTTTAATTTTCCATTGAAATTCTTTTCTTTTCCTTACTCCTCTCTCAAGAGTCAATCAGTCAGTCATATTTCGGATTCTTTTCCCTCGTCGTCAGGTACAGCACAGGTATAAAAAAACCCATCAAATCACGAATTGTAAGTCACATCCTCTCTCCCCCTGATTTGCACGACTTCGAAGTCCTCATAAGTATCCCAACTGGAAATGTCAAAATACCAAGATGTCAAAAGGTTGAAAACTGTTACACTCATAAGAAAAGTTCGGAGGATGCAATCTTGTTGACTTGACTATCGTCAAACCCCACGTCTTGTTCCTTATCGCACATTGCATACATAACAGTTGTGGGGCTAACTAAATTGCGATGCATAGTATTCGGATATTTGCTTCATAACCCTTCTACGAGATGTGTGGAATTCTCGGTTTGATATTGGGTGCAGTTGATGACCCTTCCTCCACCGCGGCGGCATCGGACCTACATGACGCTCTCTACTATTTGCAACACAGAGGTCAAGATGCGTGTGGAATCGCTACATGTGCTGCGGGAGGCCGAATCTATCAATGCAAGGGCAACGGCATGGCTGCAAGAGTGTTCCAGGATGGATCTCGGGTTCAGGATCTTCCTGGGTTCATGGGTTTAGGTCACTTGAGATACCCTACAGCGGGAAGCAGTAACAGCGCTGAAGCTCAACCTTTCTATGTCAACAGTCCATACGGAATTACCTTTGCGCATAATGGAAACTTGATCAATGCTCCAGAACTCAAAGAGTACCTCGATTTCGAAGCCCATAGGCATATCAATACCGATAGCGACAGTGAGCTTATGCTCAACATCTTCGCCAATGAACTCAACGAGACTGGAAAGGCTCGTGTCAATGAGGAAGATATCTTCAACAGTTTGGAAAGAATGTATGGCAGGTGCGTTGGAGGTTGGGCTTGCACGGCAATGTTAGCTGGGTTTGGAATTCTCGGTTTCCGCGATCCACACGGCATTCGTCCCCTCGTCTTGGGTTCTCGACCATCCTCGACTTTGGCTGGAGCTACTGATTATATGATGGCTTCTGAATCTGTCGCTTTGCGCCAACTCGGGTTCTCCGACCTCGTCGACATTCTTCCGGGACAGGCCGTCATCATTAGAAAGGGTTCAGCACCTCTTTTCAGACAAGTTGTTCCACAAAAAAATTACGCCCCAGATATCTTTGAATATGTTTATTTCGCTAGACCCGATTCTATTATCGATGGCATCAGTGTTCACCGAAGTCGACAAGCTATGGGATTCAAGCTCGCCGATACTATTAGCAGGGTTCTTGGCCCAGAGGCAATTAAAGAAATTGATGTCGTCATTCCTATTCCGGAAACTTCTAATACATCAGCTCAGAGTGTTTCGGAGCGCTTGAACATCCCTTACTGCCAAGGTTTCGTCAAGAATCGTTATGTCTTCCGTACTTTCATCATGCCAGGACAAGGTGCTCGTCAGAAATCTGTTCGTCGTAAGCTCAGTGCAATGGAGTCTGAATTTGCCGGACGCACAGTTCTTTTGGTTGATGACAGTATTGTTCGTGGTACGACGAGTAGAGAGATTGTATCGATGGCCCGTGAAGCAGGCGCAAAGAAAGTCATCTTTGCTTCCTCCGCTCCACCAATTACCCATGCTCATATCTACGGTATTGATCTTGCTTCACCTCAAGAACTTGTCGCACATAACCGTGATAGACATGCGATTGCCAAGCACATCGGCGCGGAAGAAGTCATCTATCAATCGTTAGAAGATTTAAAGGCAGCTTGTGCGGAGCTTTCTCCTCGCGATCCAAAGACCCAAGAGTTTGAAGTTGGCGTTTTCTGTGGTACCTATGTAACACCAGTCCAAGATGGCTATTTCGAGCATTTGGAAAAGATCCGAGGCGAAACACGTAAGATGAAGGTTTTAGAGAGCGCCAAGGAAGCTGTTATTCATGGTGTAGCAGGGGAGAAGGAATTCAATCTCATTACTCATGGCGCAGTAGTGGACTCGAATGGCCAGATAGTCCCTGAAATCCACCAAGACAAGGGCGTCAATGCAACTGAGAATGATAATGCCAGACCCAAGTTAGAGGCGACTGAGTCCAGTAACCCAGCACGAGATCGTCAAGATATTAGGTATGTTCCCTCGCTTCCATGACCGATGCATGAAAACGCGCTGACTCTGATAGTTTACATAACTTCGCGAGTGATGCCAATAGAGGTTATGATTAGAATTTTTGGAATTTAGATATATGATCGAACTTGTGCAAACTTTAGATGGGGTAGGTACATCGTGGTATTTTGGAATTGAATATTTCAGCTAGTATAGAGAGCTATTCTCACATACCATGAGTTAGTTCGCCGGTATATGGGAGAACTTAGCTCAAGGGTTAGCGAATACAAAAAAGCAACTTGCCATACTATATTCATGTCGTGAATATTACCTAGGTACTTTCAAGCTCGTGAAATTGGAGATAGGATCCATGAGATAAATCTAGCCTCACATGCTGCAGGATAAGTACGTAGTGTGCCTGCCTCTTACCATATTGTTGCACAGTGCAGTCATGAAAGTGTACAAACCTTGTTGCTTCCTCCCAAGTTGGGCCTTCGCAACCCTCTCATTCTCTCCAAAATAACAAATCATGGCAGATCCATTTCCTGTCTCAGTTTCTGTTCTCACCGTCTTGGGGCTTTGCATCTCTGTTAGCAAAGCTCTCAATACGACAGACATTTCACAGCTACACAGATGCACCTTTCGAAACCACAGTCTTGTTCGAAGCAGTCGAGGAAGTTCCATTGATGTTCCGTGAAATTGAAAATTCCAAAAATCTTCATCCCTTGATATCAAATGAAATTTCATGTACTTTCTACAACAAATACGAGTAGTACACAATATAATGAAATCTCTACCCTATCTCGATCGCCACGATAATTGACGAGTAGGGATCTGAACGGATTGGAAATTTGGAATGCCTTTATGCCCCAGCAAGGACTGAGCAGCATAACGAAGTTTTGAATATTGTCGAGGTATCAAGTGCAGCCTTCTGAAGATAGCGGAGCGTTAATTGGAGAAGTTCGGAACTGGATGCAAGCTTTTGTCGGTTTCCTACCCCGATTTCTTTGGCGAAACAAGTTGATTTGAGTCAACAGCCGAGATAGCCAAATAGTTCCCTGACTTCTCATGAGATAGAATATATGATCTAAATCCACCATCACAGCTCCACTCTGATACCGCAATTCGGCTAAGACATTGGACGCTTCAGGCGCGAGGTCTGTAGTCCCATATATCCCCTCTCTACCCGTCATGATGATCCGCATATTCATTCTCACTGACACTCTTCAACGTCAACTTCCTGCCCATCATCTTTCCCGCCATCCTCAACACATCCGCTATCATACTCGTCTTATTGGGGCAACAGGTAGAGGAGTTTTCCATCATATTCCTCGGTGTTGGGATCACCTGCAAGAACAAACGTAGTTGCAACCCACCAAGTGGTGGTCTCCAACTCCACCTGCCATCCCCCGCTACAAAACAACATTCTCTTCCCTCTCACCTCCCTCCATATCGGGAAATCCTGCATAGCGCGGCTAACTTTCCTGACACAGCCTCATCTCTCTAAATCGTCCATCTATCACCCTTCAACCCCTCTAGGTACCCCTCGGTTATGGAATTTGGGATGGGAGAGATTGGAGAGATTGGAGGAGATGCAGATGGTAAGTTCTGAGGGGGAGGAGAGTTTATGTTCTAGGATGACACTGAGGATGGCGCGGCCAACTTCGCCTGTGGTTCGTTGGAAGACTAGCATTATTGTGTTTTGGGCGGGAATATGTTGGAGGGGGTGGAGATATGTTTATGGGAAGAAGGAATGATTGAAGAAGGTGGCACAGATCTATCGCTGAATTACCAGTTTTACCACAAAGGTATTTATATATTGTGTATCTTCAATCATCATTAAATTGATCATCTCAAATACTATGAACACGATGTGGATCTTTGAGATAGGAGATAGGGAAGAATTACATTACAAATCGTGTAATATGTGGGAAGTCTCATTTTTTAGCGTATAAATACTGATGCCAGGCACATATGTTCGCTTCGCTTCTTTGGATTTTCTCATCATTTTGTATTTGAGGTCGTCTGTAGTCGCGTCATCGTCGAGTCTGCATGCTGGTCCAAGGTGGTTGGATAGAATTGTGTTGGAGAACTATTTCCACCGCATGAAAGGGACAAGAGATGGCATTGAGAGAGCGAGCAACCCCGAAATCGTTTCGGGGTGAAAGAGGGGCCTAATAGTTGATCACATAAGGTTCGGTCCCGAGAGGCGATGGGGTGGATTGATCAGATTTGCACTTGCTGATACCGAGATTTGCTTCGAAATGTATATTGGGGATATCATGTATTTTGTACGCATTACTCAAATGTTATGCACTCGCTTAGTGCCGTGCTGTCCAGCATCTGATGCTGCAAGACCAAAAAATCCTGCTGCTGTCCAATCCATCATTGAACATCATAAAACCCGAGTTCGAAAGAATGCAGTGCTTTACCAATCTTTGAGCCAGGCTCAGAGGTGGTGTTGTTTTTTTGGGTTTCGAGAAAGCTGTAATACACTTTCTACATCAGTTTCTAGTTCAATCATCGTCCCGCATATCCACTGAACAACTTCAGATAGGCCATTGGACTTCGAGGATTCGAGGTAGTCTCTTGGATGAATTGGAGGGAGTAAGACGTTTGATTCATTGCCAATGCTCCAAGCGGTACTAGGAGAGTTGAGTGGAGGCAAGCAAAAATCCCCTTGAGACACGCTCACTTCAGGACCCTTTAGTGTGTTAAATGTATCACAACTCTTGCAATCGCCAGCGTCCATCTCCGAACTGCCAACCCATCTTGATACGCCAAGCCAAATTTCACAATAACCCTCATAATTTTCAAATTGAGGATCGAAACTGTCCAAGTCTGTGAGCTTGAGTTCGGTATCGTGATTGGTGGAGGCATTGATGACTTGTAAGAACGACACTGGTAGTGCCTTCACTTGTTGAACGCCGATCCTGTCTGAGTATATTTCCAGGCATGTCAGTGTAAGGTATGACTTCGTACTGTGCCCGCTCATTTCGACATTGTCACTTTCATGCCTGTGAAGCTGATGTGTAGAGCAAACAGTGAGACAACAGACTTGAGCTGAATCGTTATTGCAACAAAATTTGCCTTTGAAGATGAACTGTGAATATGAGTCTTTGGCATTGGTGTTCTCTTGTCGTCGACCATGATCGGAACACGAAGATGCTGGTTGGAGCTGCATCAAGTTGTGAGCAAAGCTGTGAGCAGAAGGAGAGTCTATGCTAGATTGTAACCTATTACGGAGTTCACGAATTGTGATGGCGGTCCCCAGATCGTAATTATGGACGTGGGATTATTACTCAAACCACACCTAACCATGTGCTATAGTCACATCCTTCACCACTCAATGTCGTGCAGGTAGTACTTGATGGCGCGGATTTATCATTACTCTTGCTCGTACAAGCTACGCGGCATCCATTTATGGCATAGTATACATTTCAAGACCGCCTTCGCTTTCTTGCCAGTAATGAGGAATGGGGTGTACAAACTGCACTTTGACAATGTTCTTGACACAGAATTTCAACCTGACATTCCATTTTCAACGATACATATAAAGCCAATTTGGCTATTTGTACAGAGCATATTTCCTATTGCTAAGCTAGGTATACAAATACCGGTCAGCGACGTCAATCCTCGAAAGTTCAAACAGCTAGCGAAACCATCGCAGTCTTTTCCTAATGTCATGAGGCAAAAGACTCGAATACTCTCACCGTTTTCCATGTCAGTGATACTTTTTTACGAGAAACTCGAATGCCGTTGTCTTTATTGACTTGACGTATTCTAGCAATTCTACTCGAGTAGCCAGAATTCTTAGTTCCACTTCATATGAGCAGTTGCTGTGCTCAAGTGATTGACCTCCTCGAAATACGAGTTATTCCTGTCGATCTTCTTCGTCATGGATGACCTTGTAGATACCTCAGGAATAGGTAAATTTACCAGTGCGATCCTTCGCATATGCTAATTCGAATAGATATGAATAACAATTCAAATCTTTCCATCTATATCCAATTGATTACCTTCAGAAAAGGCTCTGCTGAGGAAATATCTATTGATGTACCAGATGATTCCCAAGTCGAGACCGCTCGATGTCTATCTAGGCGTTTGAACTTCAGGCTTCGTTATTCATGTGATACTCGCAAAGCATTAATCACCCGGGACTCGTCATTCCATAGCCTAGGATTGCCAGATTTGAATGACTTTGAGACTGATATGCAAGGATCATTTTATGATGAATACAACCACATAGGAGATGCAAATATGGATGTGGAAATCTCCTCATATCAGGACGTTGCAACGCCTCTACCTGAGTTCTCTGGCGATGCTGGGTCACCTGCGCACAATATTGGCTTCTCAGATGAGCTATTCGCTGACGCATGCCTGAACTTGGACGACGCTATGTTTGACAAGCCCATAAACGACTTCCAAAGTGAACAGAATGGTGGTGATATGTCTCCAGATTGGAGTGACCTGGTAAATATTGCGGATCAACTTGGAAACCCGGACACCGACATGCCTGATAGCACTTCACTCGAAGACAGCGGTTTTGACGATAGACTTGAATCATGCGGCACTATCCATTTAGAAATAAAATCACGAGCTACTATCCGAAGTCACAATCCTATAACTGATATTCCAGCATGGAAAAACACACCTCTTGGCCCCATCGCAGTTTTGGACGTGCCAACACCTCGACCTCTTAGTCGAGCAGACTCGTTTCAGAGTATGCCATCCGACAATGCGCAGTCACGAGGAATGAATATTGCCATCAATTCTAGCCCAACTCGAAACGAATGTAGTCTCAGCAATACACCACCGAGCTATCAGGAAGGTGTTTTTGGCTCGACACCCGGCTCTTCGAGTGTGCCAACAACTTATGGGTCCTCGCCTCGGCGAATAGGTCCATTGGACTCTGTAACTCGTGCCAAAGCAAATGCTGTAAAAGCAATAGGGGCATGCTGGAGGTGCAAATTTTTACGAAAGCCAGTAAGTCTCCTGATCGGCTATCTCATCTCCTGGGCATGATATTACGATCCTTGGATCTTATTATTCTCTCTTCTTCTACAAACAAGGCTTGTTGTAGTATTTAGGCAGCAATAATTGTTAGATATTATAATTCAATGAATATGGCAGTAAGTACGGCAACATCAGCTCAACGCAAAGAAGATTACTCTATCTCACATGGGTTGATGTATAGGGAATTGGTTCTATATATCCGTTTCAACCTGGTCAATGCAGACTCAACTCTTAAACATGTAAACTCGATAGCTGATAAGTCACAGTGTGATGCTCAAAGATGCTGCAGTCAATGTGAAGGGAAGCAGGGTGGGCCATGGCGTAGTATTGGGTGCAAACGGGGCGATATCAAGTCCAGAATGCTCCTGGTCTCATTATGTCCTAAGAAAACAGTCGGATCATCATATTCATCTGCAATATCGGACATTAGCAGGCCCTGGCTATATGCAAATCACTATCTCCTGGAGATCTTCCAGCAACGCGAGAAAGATCTACTCCCCGGTATCATGAACACCCCAAACCCCACAAAAGTCGACAACTTTCTTCAAAGTTTGAAAACTGGTGAACCACATCTTATTTTTCTGCAAAGGACTCGACTGCCATTGATGGAGAGGTTTAAAAAGACTGCACCAGCTGTTTTAAAACCTCTTCATGATTGTGTTTTGACTATCCTCTGGGGACTCCTCGAATGTGAAAGTGCTCAGAAGGCAGTTCACCCCTGGATGAACTTACACAATGGAACCTTGGGAGATTTCACAATACTCCTAAACTCTGCAGCTCTATACCAAGCAAGTATTGGAAGTGTAAGCAACAACTGCCGTATCCCCTCCAATCCAAGCTAAGGTGAATCTGCAGAACCAATTGATTGCCTACTCACTTACCTGTCTTCGCGCCTGCATCGAAGCCCTACACGTCAATGCATCAGGAGGCTTACAAGGCTCACATGAAGCATGCGAAGCGTCCATTTGTAAGGTCGATTGTGCACGAAATATCGAATTGCAACTGGAGCAGTACCTAGACGAACTATCTCGCGTCATCTTCCTGAAAGAAAACATGCGGAGTCGAATCTGGTGGCTATCAACATTCTACAGCCTTTGCATTCAAGGCGTTATTCGCCAAGCATTAATATCCCTATCCCTCAATGATCAGCGCGCGATGTCAAACACGGAAACCCTACGCTCCACACAATATCTACACATTGCGGTACGCCTGTTCACGGTGAGTTCCGGTAACCACGATCCCCTGATCCGCAACTGGTCTTCCGAATCGGCATTTCCATCCCTGGAAGGCGGAGCGCCAAGTATGGAGGATTACCAAAATGCTCAATCAGCAACCAAACAATCCGATTGGAGACAGAGAGGTATCAGAAAATCGGGAGGTTACCTCCAGAAACTGTTTGAAGATAATGGAGGTGTTCTTCTGTCAGAACCCAATGATGAGTCGACAAATCCACACTGTTGAAACCGGCGAGGAAGCCATTTGCTCGGTTGGTGATTGCTGGAGAGATGGAATGTGAATGCCCGCCCCTTTTCGCTTAACGTGAGATTGATATGATGATATGAGATGGTCATATTATTGAGAATGAGCGGGGTTTATGCTTATTATGTCCATTGCATGTACACGAATGAGATGAGCTACGAGATATGAGACAGATGTGACATGTAGCGTACATCGAATGGAGGAGCAACAAAGCCATATATATGTACTATTTTTAGGATTGAACTTCCGGTGAGCTCGTAATCCAATGGTATAGGCAGCTTCCGGTGAGCTTTACACGAGACTTGATAGATGTCAATAAACCAGAAGTTTTCAAGTTATATCTGCACGTACCGCCGAGAAAGCAAAGTGGAGCGAGGTTGAATAATGATATGAAGTGAAGTATCTCATTACTATCATCAGATCATCTCGGAGAGGAGTGTCGTATGCTGTATCTCACTCATCTAATCTAAGCCCAATCCAAAATTACAAGCATACTTTTTTGTAAGACTTTGGCAAGAAACGCCCAACTCCTTGTTTCTTGTACATATACTCGTACACACGTATCCATAACGCCATTCATTCAAATTTCCTCCACCACCGCCCGCCCTACCATTGACGAGGACCCCTATCTCTAAATGCCAGTCGTAACACCTGTCCCTTTTTTCGCATGGCCATGGCCATGACCATGAGCCTTCTTCTCCCCATGAGCAGCCGCTTGCGCGTGAGTCGCAGCCAAAGCCTGGTGAACTAACTTTCTCTGTTCCAACACCTTTGCCCTAACTTCTTCCATCGCACTTCCCCTCTCCTCTTTCAATCTTCTCCCCCTTTCCCTTCTCCCCCTATCCATCTCCAGCGCCTTCACTTCATCCTCCGCTACCCTCCAATTACGGCCCCGCATTCCACTTTCTCCCCACATACTCACTCGTTGAACCTTCTTGAGTTTCGAGATTCCATAGAACCATACGATCGCGGCGAAGACTCCGCACCATGCTGATACGCCGAGGAAACCGAGGTCTGATTCTTCAATGTGGTTCTTCAGATTCATTCCATAGAGTGCGGCGATAAAAGCGCCGGAACCCATGCCGAGCGTGCCAATGGATATTTTGAGTTCGAGAAGCATAAGAGAGTTGCGGTTGGCGTCTAGGATGGCTTTGACTCTGTTGTTTGTCAGATGAATACACAGAACATAGGGGCATGATGAAGGGTTATATTATGGCATACATCTCTTCAGTGTTCCTAATGTTAGAAACTAAATTCCCGGACTCTTGAACGATTTCGTCGCAAAGCTTGTGGTAAGATTCCAACAACATTTCTACTTCGGTATGGTCGTCCTCTCCTCTCTTCAAATCGTGGTCTTTCTCGGTAAGATACATAGCGGCCAGATCATCATCCGCCTCCAATAGCTCATCAATCGAATCCCTAACCAATTTTGCCTTTTGTTCGAATGTGCCGAGCTTCTTGGAGTAGATAAGGAGGTAGCGGAGCTTGTCTCGATCAATATCTTCTTCCAACTCTTTCAAAACTCTGACGACTGGTTCCCGGACTGTCTCAAATTCTTTTTCCAAACCAGATGTAACAGATATTAAGACAGCTTCGAGGGCACGAAACTCGTATGGGAGGCCACCCGCGGATGGAGAAGTTTGCTTCTGGCGGAGCTTCCCTTCCAAATCATACATGAAGAGGGATTGTGTATATGAATCAGTAGACCCATATGCGTCGAATATCAAAACTCTATTAGATTTTATAAGGACTCGAAGATGGAGAAGGTTGATGAGAATAGCCGAAGGACGAACAAGAATGTGCGGAAGGGTACTAGAATCAATTTTCCGGAGATCTCGAGGAAGTAATCCATACTATATGCAGGTCAGTAATGGCAGAACCCAAAATGTCTGCAAGGAAAGATGCCTTGCCCTACCTTGGCAATAAGCTCGCTCTTCTTGAATTCCCCGTTTACGAGAACCACATTTCCATTCTCATCCAGTTCTGTACATCGCAGACGGGGCTCGCTGGCTGCCTTCACAGATACAGAGCGCCCTAGACTAAACACATCTAGCTCTCTTCCATCTTCACTGCGACTTGGTAGGTCGTCTGGTTGTAATGGTTTTCCGCCCCTCTTCGAGGAGAAAATCTTGAATGGCCATTTGCTTTTGCCCGTAAATATTCCGCGACTTGTCTGCGAAGGATTCTGAATCGTGAGCTTCTTGCTCAGTACAGTAGCCCTTCTAGGTTGAGAAGAGTTGGAAGTCGAACTCGAGGTGGCCAATCGCGGTCCCAAAAAATCGAAATTCAGCAATCCAGCCTCGACACCTGCGCTACGCGGTAGTGAAGTTGAAAGCGATCTTCGACATGACCTTGAAGGATAAATGTAAGCTATTCCAGAGGCCGTGACATGGGGTGGTGCATGATCGAAGAAATAACCTGGTCGAGGTTTAGAGTTGAAAACACAAATGCCTTCAGATTGTGCCCGCAGAAATCTCAATAAAGATTCTGATGGTGCAGGATGCTGTAGGGGAGACCGCATAGCAGCTAAAAAGAGCTATCACAATCGTCTGTGAATCACTTGCTGCTTCATGAATTTTCCTTTGAGCCGCCTCTTCAAAAATATATTTCTATCAAAAAAGCTTGGACGACGGAAGTTGGGTAAAATCGTGATCACGTGATTCATGTCTGTTGGCAACCAAAGAGGAGTTCAAACACTGACTGATTTTGAGGATGATGATGTGTATTAAATTGGCATTAAATTATTGGTCATTAGTATCAATACGAGACAAAAAGATGGTATAGTAACAAACAAATATGCCTTTCAACCGGCAAGAAAATCCTCGATCACTTTAAGCTTCTCAATATCGTTCTCATGTTCATGACTGTTTTTGAACTGGAGCAGCCCCTTAATCCTTCTAGACGAGATACCCAATTCGAGACCCATGCAGCATATCATGACCAATATCGAAGTAAAGTTCTGGCTTGAGTCTGCGTTTTTGAGTGTGTATTGGATAATATCATTAATATCATCAAGCTTGCACTCCACACCTGCCAACAATAATAGGTGCATTACTTCCATCTTACCCTCTCTGACGGCATTCTTATATCCAATTACAGCTGCCTGAGTTCTCGTTAGCCAAACAGTGATCATACGAAAGACATATTGAGAATAATACCTCGCCACTGGTTGACGTGAGCCAATCAATACGGACTCCGCCCATAACTAGCCAAAACAAGAACCTGACAGTCTCCTCGTCCCAGGGGCCCGTCAACAGTGTATAGGGTATTTCTGTACCTCTAGGCAGATTTACATAACTCGGCATGCTCAAGTTTCTAAGGTGTTGGGCTATCTGATACCAATTCGAGGCTCGCTTCATTCCTTCAAATATGTAACGATATTTGGCAAAATCATTGTCGAGTAACTCAGCCGCCGAAACAGTCTTAGGGTCAACGTCTTCAATGCCAATTTCAATGTCATTTCGATAATGTTGGTCCCATATCTCCTGTGTAATAGTGATCGGGAATGGTCGTTCTTGTGAATACTTACGAACCCATAGGTCTCGGCCCCGGAGCAGCACCGGCAACCTTGCCCAGCGGTATTTCAAGATCGCAGACTAAGGACATATTGTCAGCAAAGTCCACCTTGTGCATAGAGTCTAGGCTTTACCTGTAGGCTACTGTCAATGCATGCATAACCCTTTTCCAAATCAGGATTAATTATTTTTCCATACCACCCATCCCAGATTGGATCAAACGCAGCAATAATGGTCTTGCTATAGATGACTTCGCTGCTCAGTTTCCCCCCTATAACAGGACTGCATGCCGGCAAACTCAGGTTCAAGCAATAGAGGAAAATCGTTTCAAGAAGTTCCGTCGGCAACTTCTCGAGTTGCGACATCTTACGCTTCGATTTGATATTCTTCAGGGTGCGGACTTTTGGTTCCCGAGGCGCTGGAGACAAAGATTGCGATATTTTTGACATGAGTTTTGAGGTTTTGGGTTTGAGAGGCCTGCCGCGAGGTCGTTTCTATCTCTGAGTTAGTTGAATTGGTTCGGCATGTGCTTTGGTCATAAAAACTTATACCTGAATCTTTCTTGCTAGAACGGCAGATTTACTCAAATCTCGAGTATTCTTACCCGGTATCTTAATTGGTGTTCCAGCCATGTAGTTCAACGAAAAGCAACCGTAATGAGGGCTTTTCGTACTCGAGTAGTTTTATGATGTATCTATTGAGACTGCTGGAATATCATAAAGTTTATCTCACCGCTTTCTATATGCCGTACATACTGATCCAAATTTGGAAAGGCGGTGTGGTAAATCAATCTTACCCCTCGCCTCTGATAAGGTTGGGTTACCGCTTGACTGATACTGATACGATATCTTTCATGGTCAACTTGCAACCATCATATCATAATATGGTAAAAAGCCATTACTAGTCCTATTCCCATGTATTTGAAACTCTCCTCCACATACATTTCAGTTCTGTATATCTCGAATCATGGCAGCCCAATGTGCATCTGAGGCTTCAACCTCGAGCCATGGTTGGCGATGCTCTATCTACAACGAGCCAAAGTTATCCTCCCATCAGCCCTCCCTTGATTGCATCATCTCCGGAGATCCGCATGAAACTCTACCAGTTCATTGCTCGCCTTGATATCCATACGAAACATTGTGCGCCGAGCAGATGGTCTCCCGGGCCATGTCCCAACAAATGTACTGTAGATGATGTAGAGTAGAGTAATACATGAACGTATCCAAGAGTTTTACAGAGCGCCTCACGCTGAACACGCCTCCCAAGCCATTTTCAAGCCGGAACAATACTTACCAGCTAGGCAATAGCGGTCTCTCGATTTTGATATCTATTGCATAGACGATGAGGTTTAAACTCCCGTTAACAATTCTTCCGTCCCAACATGAAACTGTGGATGTCTAATCCAATTTCAAACATCCAATAACGCGCATCTTATCCGTTCATAGTTCTTCTGTCCAAGTTTAAACATCTAGCCACTCCCGTCTTATCTGAAATATTATCCATTCTTTGAATTCCTTCCTCGGATATATTCGTTTCTACACCGCACTAGACTTCGACAAACCAATTAAATCCTCCAGATGACTTTCAGTCCCAATCTCAATATCAACCCCCCTCCCCCCCCT
>NGKF01000005.1:813409-837695 GCA_002162555.1 Monilinia aucupariae
GCCCACATTCCATCTCTCCCACCCCCCATATAAACAAAGCCACATACAGACAAAACAGCCTCGCCCAAAACGCTCTCCTCCTCCGCACCACCCTCACCCACCTAACCCAAAACCTCCACCTCACCCTCTCCTCCATCCCCTCACCAGCCGGTCACGAGATCCCCACCCGACTCTACACACCATCTCACCTCCCTCACCCCAATTCCAAGCCATTAATCGTATATTTCCACGGCGGCGGATTATCAGTCGGCGACCTCGACTCCGAAGACTTAACATGCCGCGCCCTCGCAATTTCGCCGCGCGTACCACTCATCTCAATTGCCTATCGACTACTACCAGATTTCAGCGCCGACGATGCGGTCTCCGACGCCCTAACCTCTTTCACAACCCTCTGCCTGAGTTTTCCGACCCGAAAATTCATCCTGGTCGGGAGTTCGAGTGGAGGACAACTAGCATCTACGGTGGCGTTAACGAACCTCCAAGAGCGGGAGGGAAGGGAGAGGATATTGGGTGTAGTATTAAGATGTCCAGTGACATGCGATGCTACAGATAATGGGACGAGTGTACCCGAGGAATGGAGAGAGATGCACAAGAGTACGAACGAGGAGTTCTGCACGGGGATTTTGAACAAAGCAGCGGTGACGAGGGAGAATAGAGTGAAAGAGTTCAAGATGCCTTTGGAAATTCTGGCAGGAATGCCGAAGCTTGCGGGAGCACCGAAACTGGAGGAGGTATCTCAGTTTGCGGAGGCATCTAACACTGAAGAGGTCATGACAAAGTGGTTCATACAGCTTTGTACGAATGATATATATTATTCTGATGGAGTGTGCCTTGGGCTTGGGTTGAAGGAGAGGGGATATAATGTAAGGATGAGAATGGAAGTTGGGTGGCCGCATACTTTTTGGTTGAAGGGCATGGTGTTAGAGGAAGCTCAGAGGGCCGAGAGAGAGCTGGTAAAAGGAGCAAAGTGGGCCTTGAGTGGATTGGGTAGCACGGGAGATGCTGATACTGAAGAAACTGGGGTGCAGGAAGAACCGGATTGGGTGCAATGGAGTGATAAGATCAACTGTAGGGAGCGGTTTGGGAAAGATGAAGATATTGGTATTTGTGGGTAGTTTAGTAGCCCGGCTGTGAAACACTCTCGTACAGCAGATGGAAATGATGGCTTGCTTTCCCAACCCTCGTTTCTTCAGACCCCGGGAATGATTATTATCATATAAAAGCAGTCCCAACATCTCAAGGGTTTCATTTGACGAATCGTTAATAACAGCATTCGACCAGAACAACAAATTCATCATTACTTCAGAGAGTTGAGGAAACAATATCATGATTAGCCAACTTGGCATCTGAACGATCAACCAATATGATCTTGTTTCTTCCGCCACTGGTCCCTATCTACAGTAGTACAGGTAATAAAGAAAAGGGGAGCTCGAATTTATTCCATCTAAAGCAAAGAAAGGTCGCCGAATTTCTCCTGTAAATGTATCAGTCGCTGCACCATCCCAAATCATAAAAACATCTCATTTAAAACGTACCTTGTAACCTGGAACACCCCAGCGACCCTTGGAAACGAGTTGAGCAGTCTTCTCATCGATATCTGGACGAGCAGCAGCAACTTCATCCTATTGACACACATCACAAATTAGCCAACCCCATTTCTGCCTTTCCCCACTCCCTTCCCCCTCCACAGCTAATACATACCACAGTCAAATCCTCGAAAGGTCTAGCCTCCTCAATATTCTTCAAAGTGGCCTGCAAATCCTTCAATTCCAGATCCACTCTGCCCTTGGTCTCCTCTGCATTCTTAATAGCCTGTGCCTCGAAAGTCTCAATTGCCTTAATCTGTCTGGCTACATCGTATGTTGCTGGCTTGAATGTAGCGAAATGCTTCTCGATTTCGTCGACAACGGCAGTGTTCTTAAGGAGCGACCTGTAGTGTGCGAAGTCTACTTTGGTGGGCTGCTCAGAGAGAGCTTGCACGCGGCGTCGGGCATCTTCGTTGCGCTTCTTGAAAGCTTGAAGAGAGGTCGCGGTGGCTCCCTTGAGTCCGAGAGATTGGGTAACCTTGGCCCAGTCAAGTTTGAGGGCTGCGCTGCGCTATGAAAAGTAGATTGGTTAGTAAGGACTCAATCACGGCGAAAGAAGAGTGAAGGTCGGGAACAAGTCTTTCGGAATTCTTCGGAGGGGTGCAAAGTCTGCACGACGGCTAGATTTGGGAATGAAGTTCGACTTATAGCGACAGGACTTCAATTAGGAGAATCGACTTACTCCGGCTGCCATTTTTAAGGTGTTGATGCGATTAGGGAGTGGAGAACTAAGATGTGTTGACTTCGTCGTCAAAAAGCTGCAAGTCTCGGTTCGAGCTAGAAAATGGATGGTCACGTGATTCTATCGCGATATTCAGCCTGATGAAGAATGATTTCGGAGCAGAACAGGGTGAATTCTTGGAGAATTGTGGTAGAAGGTGCTGCCCATTGAAACCACAAGGTGGCTAGTAAACTAGGAATATAGCTGTTTGGAGATTATATTGCAGCGACGGAGTCACATTTCACAGTGGTGAGTCTATTTCCGCAAATCGAGGTGGCATAGAATCGAATTGGAGTAGTACTATGAAGCACTCCCGAATCCATTCAGGTATGTATGCTATTGTATATCCACGTTATACCATTACCACCCATCCATATAACTTCAACCTGGAACGGAATTGCACAAAGACCGAGCTAAACCAGCTTAGAACTATATGCTTAAAGCCATGATAGAGTTGACTATATCATTGTCATTCTCTTTCAACGCCTTCACAGCCTTGTTGCGCGAGACACTGGCTTGGGTCATGACCAATTCAATATCCTTGTCCTCAAGTCCAGTGGCATCAACCTCCTCTCCGTCATCCTCTTCTTCTTCCTTCTTCTCGTCACCAGTGTCAACAGCCTTGCCCTTTCCGTGATCGTGGGAGTGGTCATGACCAGAGTGGTCGTGACCGGCGTGGTCGTGGGACTCTTGAGCAGCCAATTGTGCGGCAGCAGAAGCCTGGGCTTGAGAGTTAAGGTCCTCAATCTTAGCCTCACCGAAAACACTGGAAAAATATTAGATCAACGTGTATTTTTGAAGTGCGGGGTAGAAATTCCTTACATGTAGGTGTTGCTGGTGGGGGACTTGTAAACCTCTGGGTTGTTGATAACGAAGAGAATCTAGAAACAAAACATGATCAGTAAAAAGTCATGAGATTATGCTCGCAAGCACTATCAGAGCTACTCGACGATTGTGAAGCTGCTGCAAAGCTTCAAACCTTGATCGCGACAAATTCCTTCACAAATCGCAAAACAACTAGAATTTGCTTACGTTCTTTGGTCGTCTCAAAGTAACTCGGGTAATACCAGGGACTCTGGTAAGACCGAGCTTGGCAATTGACTTGCGTGCCTTCTTCTCGTTACGGGAGTGAACGACGGCTCCAGCACCTGCTGGAATTCCAGACTCAACCTCTCCCTCTGCCTCAGAGTCAGAGCTATCAGATCCGTCATCTTCTGCGGTAACTTGCTTGGTTGGCTCCTCGTTATCTGGGAGTTCTTCGATACGTGGGTTCGACATGGTGAGCGGTGGTTATGGCTGTACAAAAATTTGTTAGAAATTTGATGTTATTGTCGTTGTTTTGGTTTTCTGAAATTTTGTGCGTGCGCTAAGGAAACTGGGGGGCAGTTTCCTTGCACGGCGAAAAACTCCACAACAAGGCTGACAATACTGTGAACATATTGGCATTCACTAACCTGAGATAAAGAGAAGACAGTGATGTGGCAAAGAAGTTATGGATTCAAAGAATTTGGTTGTCGCTGTCGCTCCTGCAGTTTA
This sequence comes from Monilinia aucupariae, assembly GCA_002162555.1. Classification (NCBI taxonomy): domain Eukaryota; kingdom Fungi; phylum Ascomycota; class Leotiomycetes; order Helotiales; family Sclerotiniaceae; genus Monilinia; species Monilinia aucupariae. The sequence goes on from NGKF01000005.1 coordinate 817,253, forward strand.
TTAGGGTTGAGGGAGTTCGCTAAGTATTAGGTAATCATAATATTTCCTATGGGTGAGGCTGGGCATTCTTGGGGGTACAATTTCATAATAACGTCAAACTGGGTCAAGGTGTAATTGATATCATGGTTGTTGATTTATTAGCATCAGTATCTGGACTTTTCCGATGAAGCAATATAATGACTCCCTGTTCGTTGTGTAGGAATAATTTCCGTGGCTCTTGAGGCAAAGGTATTTCAGAATTCCAAAACCAAATCACACTCAAAATAACGCCCAATGTTCAGATCTAGAGAGAATTGGTTTGGAGGTATTTTTGAAGTCCATATGCTCATTACGCCGGTCAAATTTGACGTAGGATACAAAGCTCACTTAGGAGCAAAGGAACCCATCAACCCTTGTGTAGTTTTGCTTGCGCTCCCAAATATCCCATTACCAAATTTATGCCGCGGCAATCTTAGCCCTGGCGACCTTAACTTGGAATCCAGCCCGCTTCCTCAATCTCAAAACCTTGAATCGCTCGAAATCTGTCAAAGCAGCTCTCTTGGCTTGCTTCTCACGCTTCTGTGCCCATGGGCTTTGTTGCCACAACTTCTCGATACCAGCCTTCTCCCACTCCTTTTTAACAACACCGGTGCGCGAAGCTCTTGGAAGACCCTTGAGGACGAGAGGTGTGAGGACGACATTGGCGAGAGAGATTGCTTGTCTGGGAACAGCGGCGAGCTTGTCGGTTGCTGGGCCATCGATAAGAGCCTATTTTCAATGTCAGATTTCTGCCGTTATCCCCAAATCTTGGCCATTTTTACATACACGCTTGTGGTCGATGATCTCAACGATTGCGGCAAGCTTGCCATCGTGTGGTCCACCAGTAACGAGGACGACACGGCCGACCTCAACCAGTCTCCATGAAGATGCTTTGATTTCTGCGTCACCCATTGTGATTGCTTCTGAAAAGAGTGATATTAGTTGATGCGTTCCAGAAGTTCACTCAATCGAGTACAAAATTAAGGAAAACTTACGGGGCGTCGTTAGTTTTGTCGTTGGTTTTGTCGTGAAGTTCCTCAAAATGCGAAATCACAAAAGTGACAGTGGGAAGAATAAAATCTAAGCGAAACGGCCCTAGAGTCTCAATTAGTGCCTCAGGCAATGATAGGGACAAAACCAAGGTGAGCGCCAAGGTGAGTTAGCGTTCTTTTGGAAGGTTCAAAGCTTCGAATTGAACCTCGAAATCTTATAAAAAAAATTCTTCCCGATAATTTCTTCATCTTCTCTACAACTCATGAACAACCATCAAAATATGGAAACCCCATGGCTTGAATTCATCCATTCTTGCAATCCGCCTTTCATTGAGTGGCCTTCTGTGTAAACAGAGGTATAAGGTTCGTACATATCAATTCTCTCTCCCTTCTTCCCTACCTAAATGAGGAAATAATTTGCGATTGATCTCACTTTGATGGCACCCTCGCCTGGGTCGCTATATCTTATGAGGCTATGAAATTTACTGTTACACATTCTGAACTATTTTTACAACAACATTTGTTTACTTGATGCAACTTTCATCGAACTTCATTGCTAATTGTTCGAAGTATTAGGAACTTGGTCAATTTACCGTCGTTTCATCGAACAACAAAATGCTATAAACATCACTTTGACAACTAATATAGATCATCAAGAATCTCAATGCTCAACTCATAAGGTATGCCATGAATAGTTCTTTTGCGCAGCATCCCACATTTACTTCTTACTATGATTAAGAAAAATGCACTGAAAATACTGAACTCCTCGGAGTCATGAAAATTCAACTTAACCAAGATCTATGAGCTCAACCAAAACAAGTCCTCTCAGTTGCCCAACTTATAGAAGTCTTTGCTAACATCTTAGCTTTAAGTATAGGATAATCCCATGACAATATTACAAAGGTCGCCAATGTTTCTCTGGATATAGACGATTGCGATGACAGGAGGAGTATTCAGAGATGCTTGAGTGGGTTGTTGATGTCGTGGCCGAAGTAATTACTGGTTATTGATAGAGCAACAGTAGCATTGCCTCGATTTGCATTCAGTTGCGTTTATAGAAATGAAAGATGTATTCAATGCCTCATGTCTGATTAAAGGGTATATATACATGGTGTCGCCTACTTGGGTCCATGCTTCCCCGATTGTGATGCGCTCGCCAGATCTTGGACTGGTATCTATTGTCGATGGCATTGTTACTTGGTGACCTGTTGCTAACCCCTTACTCGTACACCAAATACATAATGTGGTTACATAATCATCATAGAACCTATAAACCGACCAATTAGAGGCAAGTGGCACGCAGCATATGAAACGTAATGTAACGCTAAAACAGCAAAAACGTCAAATCAACCCAGAGAATGTGAATGTTGAGATAACGGAAAGGTAGTCTTTCGCACCCCTTCATTTGATTCGTGTCAGCGAGATCACGCGTCGAGCCATTAGCAATTGCCTGCACGCTGTCTGCATTATAGCGAACCTACCGGCCACACGGGACTAGGAACAAGGGACAGATGTATCATGAATGATGATGTGCGAGTATCGACTCCTGAGTATGAGCGGTAGACGGTAGACGGTAGACCGTAGACCGTAGACTGAGTAGAAGCAACGCAACGGCAATCATATTCTTGAATCCCTTGGAAATGAGTGGAGGATGCCGGCGAAAGAGCCAATCAAACTCCGGCATTGGGTCTCAGGAATCCGGGGTCAAGTACCTCGGTGATCGACAGGCAAATCACTTTACCGGTGGGAGTACTTTCTCTCTCTCTTCGATCCGGTCTCGTCCATTCATTCTCCTTCTCTGACCCTTTAACTGAAATCTGGCGGATCATTGTAACCTCCTTAAACTATTTGCAACCTTTGATCTCTACTCGTAAGCAACCACCAACCACCAACCACCAACCACCAGCCGCCAACCACCAACCGATCACAAGATCGTCTCGATTTGGTGTCCCCAGTGATACACTTACAGCTCTACACTACACTCACTACTCGTCTACTCACTGCATCATTATGGCGCTTGGTACGTTCATCCCTAAACATACATTCCATATTGGTTGTACAGTATCACCTCACCCAACCACCTCCCTCATTCCACAACCACGGCTGAGTACAACCGGGTTCCAGAACTCCCTTCCATTGCTACAAAATATATCTCTACCTTGCTCTCTACAACCTATGATTCAAGAATACTTCTTTCGAACGTTGGAACCATACGCTAATAATGAACAGCAGCTGCAGTCGCGGCCGGTACATCCGCTGCGGCAATGTACCTCGATGGAAAGTATTCTATCGTAAATGATTTGCAGCAAAAATTAAAAATGAGAAGAGCGATGAAGTGGTACGCAGAGGCTGGTAAGTCATATCTTCATATTATACTACTCTATCCTAAAAAACATGACTGCATAGAGAAGAAAAAACGGTTATGCCTATATTACCTTTTTGAGGAGAGGGTCAAAGCCCACCCAAATGCAGAATGCTTGTGGTCCCGTGAGGGATGTTACACTTGGGCCGAAGCTTATGATCGAGTGCACCAATATGGACAGTGGTATCTTACTCAAGGTGTGAAGCCCGGCGATCTGGTGGCATTCTTTCTTCAGAATTCTCCGGACTTTCTGTTTGCATGGTTAGGGCTATGGTCAATTGGAGCAGCCCCAGCAATGATCAACCACAACCTCGCTGGCAATGCTCTGATTCATTGCATTAGAGTCCCCAAGGCAAATCTCGTTCTAGTCGACGCGGATCCGGAATTGAGAAGTAGGATTGAGGCCGAGCAAGAGACGTTGGAGGGAGAACTTGGGATCAAGATTATGGTTATGGATTCTTCTACGTTGTCAGAAATTCACAATCTGAAGGCAGAAAGACCGGAAGATTCTTACAGGGAAGGGGTGACAGGAAAATCACCTTTTGGATTATTGTTTACTAGGTTGGTATTTTGTACAGCCTGTGAGAACCTGATAGCTAATCAATCCAAAGTGGAACTACAGGATTGCCAAAAGGATGTATCAATGAAGTAGGCAGATGCTACATAGCAAGTTCTATGGTGAGTCCCAGCTTGGTCGATGAGCATGTTCCACGATTACTGACAACTTTAATAGCGAATAGCTGGTAAATCTGAAATTCAACACGATGACCGATGGTACAATTGCATGCCGCTATATCACGGAACTGGCGGTATTACTGCCGTCTTGAATTTGACGAATGGCGTCACGAATTGCATTGGGAAGAAATTTAGCACATCTAAGTTTTGGGGAGATATACGAGACTCAAGAGCTACGTGGTTCACTTATGTCGGGGAGACTGCTCGTTACTTACTCGCTGCACCTCCCTCCCCGCAAGATAAAAATCATAACGTTCGTGTCATGTACGGAAATGGCATGCGCCCAGATGTATGGACGAAATTCAAGGAACGATTTGGTGTACCGGAAGTTATGGAGTTCTTCAACAGTACGGAGGGGTTGCTTGTTCTAACGAATTTCGCACGCGGAGACTACCTGGCGCACTGCGTAGGCCATCATGGTCTTATCTCAAGATGGCAACTTCGTAATCACTACATCCCTGTTAAAGTGGACGAAGCTACTGGTGATATCGCCAGAGATCCAAAGACTGGTTTCGCAATTCGGGAATCGTACGAAAAGGGTGGTGAGATTATCGTTGCTATTCCAGACACTAGTGCCTTTTCTGGCTACTATGATAACCCAGAAGCGACAAGCAAGAAGTATGCAAGAGACGTGTTTAAGAAAGGAGATCTTTATTACAGGAGTGGGGATTCTCTAAGAAGAGATAATGACGGTAGATGGTTTTTCTTGGATCGATTAGGAGATACATTCCGTTGGAAAGGAGAAAATGTGAGTACCGCAGAAGTAGCAGAGGTTTTAGGGAAATATGAAGGTGTCGTGGAGGCTATCGTCTATGGTGTTGAACTCCCTTCCCACGATGGAAGAGCTGGGTGTGCAGCGGTCTTCATCGACCCAAATATTCAGAATTTCGATTTCGCCGGCCTCTTAAAGTAAGTCAATGGTTCTCTAAAGATACATATCCAAAGCTAACAGATATAAGACACACGCGAAAACACCTACCGAAATACGCAGTTCCAATCTTCCTCCGTCTCGTCAAAGAAATGGCACCGATCCACAACAATAAGCAGAATAAAACACCACTCCGTGAACAAGGTGTTGAGCATGATAAAATTAAATCGGATGATAAGTTACTTTGGATCGAGGAGAAAGGCAAAGGTAATACATATGTGGAGTTTCATCGGGATCATTGGACGGATTTGGAGGTGGGAAGGGCCAGGTTGTAATCTCTGTTTGAATTTGGGTAATGGTGGTTGTATTTGTTGAGTGGGATATGGGGGATGGGAAGTTAGTATGCACTGTACTCTATAAGAATTATTTAAATTGATGCGTAACATCTACTCGTACAGCCAGGACATACGTTTTTGAGCAGAGTTTTGAGGACTTCGTATCCAGTACAGCCTCCGTCAATAGACATCGGCTCGCTCCAGCCGGATGATACTGTTCAAGCACCCCAAGTGGGAGGCAATTCATTCAATTCATTCAATCAATCACAGCGATATCTTCGAAGTTTGAAGCTTGAAGCTTGAAGCTTGAACCACTCACCAACTCCAATATTTCATATATATATATATATATATATATATTTTCTTACAATCTCTCCATCTCTACCAAAACACTGTCCATCAACACTGTGTAATCACAAGCCATACAGCCTGACTACTAAAGTGATTACTGGCCTCGTTTGATATATCGCCTCGCTATTGCATTTTTTTTCTGGCTTTGGTTTTGGTTTTGATTGGGATCTTTTGATTGAGATCGCTTGTTTGGGGGGGGGAGTGATATTATATCTGATGTGCAATTTTGGGCGGGCGACACGAGGTGATATGTTGGGAGATCGAGGGCGTGAGGAGATTTGTAGAAAGGGAAGGGGGGGAGGATGGGTCAAAAGTCCTGGATTCTTGGCGCGGTTTTTGGGGGATCCATGATGGTTGGTTACGGTTACTGATTACTGGTTACTGGTGTTATGGTAGGGTTTGAGAGAGGAGTGAGGGAAGTGAGAGAAGTAGAGAGAGGGTTGAGGAGGTGCTATCTGCTGTATTCAAGTTTTATATCACTCTATGCTTCTTTCTACTCATTGAGAAGGCGAGATGCTGAATGAGGCTGATTGAGAGTTTGTTATTATTCATTTTTTTTTTAGGGATTTTCTTTCTTTCTTTCTTTAGTCGTCGGCGCTGCTCTCGAAGGGGGCTTGTAATTCAATGATTTTATTTCAAAGTGTTTAAAATGTCATCGAGGTTGTGGTGAGATACGACTTCCATAGATGTATTGTAGAGAAAGTAGTAGAACTATAGTTTGAGAGCTCGAAGGAACCACAAGAATTGAAGTTACATGTAATAATTCTTTCGCGTGGAACCTGCATCTTGACAATCGTCTGAAATTTTGTCTTTTGGTCAAAAAAAAAAGCATTGAAAGTTGGAGTTGGATCTAGTTCGACGTGGAAAGTAAATGTCACTTTAGACCTTCAGCTCCCGAAAAGATATTTGGCTTTATTATCGTACCTGGCCCCGTCGAAGTATCGAGAGTTTCATTATTGAATCGCTCACACAAGTTTCTTCGAGACATCGTTCATTGTGGAATAATAGCATTGTGATGTTGATAATACAAGAATGTGGTAGCTCGGAGCTAGGGCTGAATTCCTGAAAACTTGCTAAGATCCTTCATATTCACAATCCGTGATACGACTCATACCACGATGTGCTATATAATGCCCTACGGATCCGCTCAAAGGCTCTCTGTTGGAACAACACTGAGAATTTCGAGTCTGGTGCCATGGCGGGAATTTTTGCCAACACCTTTCAACTTTTAGAGATCACACTCTAGGATTCCCCTGAAGTCGTGCAGGGAAAGTGTTCTTGTCACCTGGTGAAGAACAATACGAGTCAAGTATCGACAGAGTCAAGGGCCGCCTTCAAACTTGACAGCTCTGGATAATAGTGGGTTCCCACCATTGGGGACGTATGATGATTCTTCTTCTCCGTCACCTCCAATGCCGCCCTCGGAAACTGGGTCATCTGCAGCATAATTATTACCAGCTGCCAGCTGGGTTCTAGATCTATCCAGGACAAAGACCTTCAGAACATCAAACATCAAGGTCAGAGCTATATATCAAAACCACCAGGGTCGGCTGGCGTCTAATCTACGAGCTCATGGATATCAATCTGGATGGGGCTTGAGTAATTTTTATACAACTACTTTTGTTGAGGCGGTTCACCGATGAGAAATTGCCAGGGTCGGAGAGTAGAGAAGCGAAGAGATTTAGAGGGGGGTTGGCGCCGCGGGCTGGAATCATCTTTCAGTAGGCCCTTGGATACGCATAAATACCAAAGGGACAGTCTAGACAGACTATAATTAGAACTTAATGAAGCTTATCATTCGCAATGGCCTTAGGGAGGCTGCCCAGGGACAGCGACTGGGTGTTATGGTTCGAGGTGGCAAGGTATCACAACTAGGTTTTTTCGGGTCGTCTCTGAATAGCCAAGCTATTCGTGATCGAGGAGTTTCTCTGCCCCTATTCCAGCGTTACGTATTTCTGAAAGCTTCTTTCAAGAAACCCTTTTTGGCTGTCTTTACTGTGTATACTCTATATAGACCCGGTTAGTTCGTGCTATTGCTCATTATAGGCAGCTATTCGCTGGAGCTCATATAAACCCTGCTTAGAAAGTTCTCTTCTATTTGTATGAGGGGTCTATCTACTTTTCACTTTATTTTGACGATATGTTTACTTGAGTATTCGGTATTGCATCAAGAACACAGGCGGGAGATATTTGGAATGCTCATTTCTAAAGTCTGTTGATTTTCAAATTAAAAGGAAAACTTCAAACGTACACAAATAATTTGAAGTCTTCAATTGTTTCTCTTCATCTTCGTAATCCTTGAGCTATGTTGCTTCAAGAGAGGGCCCAGAGAACACTGATATGGCCTCCAACATAGTGAACCTTCCAGGGTGCATTTTTCTTTGCTCTAGAAATGTCCTTTCTTTACCTCTTTTATATAGCCAAGAAGCATCCCGGTACCCCTTCAGAATTTCCCATCGGGCGTTTGGAATTAACCTTATGTACCATGTGCCGTTTCGAGGGATATATTGGGTTCATTGCCTCGGAAGTTACAGAGAGACCCACGTCATAATCTCTTGCCGGCCGGCCACAATATGACCAATACTTGCGGGGAGACTTGCCAAGTCCTATACAAGATCTCAAACTTAATATATTCTTATAGACGCAACGCGATCGGCTCTGCGCATAGTCCAGGTCGTCTTCCGAGTGGTTATGATCAAAGCGGCCTGAGTGATTCGATACAGCGACCTTCGCAGGATCGAGGTTTCGAAGGTGTTGAAGGTGTTGGTAGCCTGCGCTCATCCAGTGAAGCTCGAAACATCTGGGAAATGGCACCCGAGACCATCAGAGCCAGGGTAGACAGGCGGGCAGCAATCAAGATCGTCAAACCTAAGTTCCGTGGGTGAAAATGAATGGGAATAGTATCTTTTGAAGACTCGGAATGTTTGGGGGTTGAAATCGAGGCCGGAAATTTATCTAGTTCACATGGTTGAACTCATCTTAGCTATCTCGCTTCCTATCCGGGACTCTCTCTTTATGGCGAGTCGTATCAATTTCTATATCTGGCTTGATCGGTAGTTGATGATGTATCTTTACATTCTTCCTATGGCTCAACTCAGGTTTGAACAACGATTGTAGGTTGTGCAATCCGATAACAAAGGTACGTTGCGTAAATTCAAATTGGACAGTGAAGGTAGGTTTTATGGATCGGAGTTGAGAATGGGCGGGAGGTAGAATCAATTCATTCATTCTGGAACAATACTACCATTAACTCCTAGATAGTTTTGCTGCGACGTTTAATCCAGACCGGACCGGCTACCTTTCAACCACACACTCTGCTATTCATAACCCAAATAAACCAAATGACTCGAAGTTCCCCGAGAATTAACTTTACACCTTCCACAGTTAGTGAAAGATGCAATCAGTATAAGAGATTGTCATTAGCCGGTCGATGGTTCTATGACTACAAATACCTGGGTTGAGTGAGTTGTGTTTTCGTATCGTACGGTTCCCATATTCACCCAAATTTGTCATTCCACCCTTGAGAGTGTGCAGAAGGAGTCACGGGATATTGATACAAGCACAAATTGCCCCTCAGCAGTCATGCCCGTAGCTTTTCGAAAGTTCTTCGAACTACATATCACAGATATATATCAGACACCGTTGCTGACACAAGGTTCCTTGAGTCACTAAACCAGGAGAAAATCATAGTGAGAACCACCCTTCATGAGTCAGGGGGACTTTTGATCTTCTCACTTGCAGAATCATATGCCAATACACTCCCACGCCTAGTACTTTAATACTCTTCGGTTCCCATCATCGCACCAGGACTTCAAATTCTTTCAGCACTCACCGCGAAGCTCTTTCACAGTACCCTATTTAGTTCGAGGTTTGATGATATTAGGTGGAAAAAAATCAACGAATCTTCAAGCGCAACATCAAGCGCAACAACAGATCCGTTGACCTTACCAAGACAGAGTTTCCTATCCCACAAAAAATATGTGCCGTTATTATTATAAGAAGTGGAGCAAATGCCACTGCAGAAAGCTACAACCTGATATGCACGGTTGTTTGAAATACACAAATACTGGGAGATATTGCGCCAATAACAGCATCAAAGGTCGTATTGAAACGAGGCCTATCGAGGGATATTGTCCCAAGCATAATCCTAACAACGTTAAAGAAACGTAAGTTCGTAAATACACCTCGTAATAAGTCAAAGTGCTAACCAAGGCTCCAAGCAAACCGCGAAACGCTGAAAATTTGCCAAATGCACGTCCATCAGTCGATCAGCCAGCATTTCAACAACCGTCACTCCAAGGACAGCAGTATCAACAGCTAGACGCACAACAAACCCATGGAACTTTTCAAGATGGGCCTTCTGTAACTGCACGTGCACCTGCACCATGGAGATTCCCGCAGCAATCACCTTCGGCAGGCAAATCTCAACTAAGAGCTTCGGCACCGGAATTTGTAGCAGGCCGGGAAACTTTGAGTCCAGTTCTCCCAGGACAGACTACCCTTCAAGGTCAGCATCAAACTCCGCATGCGCAATATTATGGTCAGAACTGGTCGCCACAGCCTTCAAACTTGATCAACGCGGATCCTGGGACGTTTCAAATGTCGGGGTCTCAATACTCAAACTACGGTCAATATCAGTCTAGCCCATCACATCCAATCTTATGCCAGCCTGGCTCACTCTATTCCAGTGTGAACCAGGCAGGTTTTTTCCAGGCCAGCTCACCCCCAGCTGATAGTTTTTACTATCAGCCCACTTTATCTACTCAGGACCCGAATTCAACTTTCGCGCCAACCTCAATGCAGCCCATATGGTCGAATTTTCCACTACCGCAGCAGCAGTACACTTCTCAGAACCTCTATTCGGGAGACCGAGGTGTTTTGAGATCCAACGTGCCGAATCAGGGATATGCTGAGAGACAGTATGCGGGCCAAACTCACATGCGTTCTCCTTCGAACGCGAGAAGAGGCTTGGCAGAATCTGAGCGGGAAAAAAGTGAGCGGGAGCAGAGAACTGATAAGTGGGTTGATGAACAGTGTAGCTCAATATCGTCGAACAATCCATTCTAGAGATCAGAATCGACTACGCTACCGTGGTCGGCGCAAGTGATCTTTTGATGGACCGATGGATCACACCCTGCTGCAAATACTACAGGGTGTAGAGAAACATTGGATAGATATTAGGAAGCGTAATCAGGATTCAGCGATTGGAGTTTGGGGCTTGGAGGCGACAAGTCAAGCTTGAGGTCCTCATTCAGAATAGCGTTAGGAGGCAATACATTTTCTTGACCCTTCAACATTCGGAGAGTACTTAGACATTGTGACACTAGATTCCAATGAATAAGAGTGATAGTATCAAGAGTTTTCTATAAAACTTTGAAAGTTTGAATAAGAATTTCGGATGCTACCTCCTTGGTATGTATATAAGCGAGGATTGGGATGTAATGCAGCATACCCTTTCCAAACAATAGCCCTTTTATACTCGAACCGACAATGGGTATATTAATGCTTACTCAAGCCAATATGATATACCGAGAATTCTGTCTCGTCCATACAGAATTTGAACCTAACAATATCGTTAACAAAGGGATTGAGACTACGAGTAGGTGCCAGAACCACAGAAAGCTCCAGGCAACGCGGCAGTTGTCCTTCAAGTCACACAGAAGACTCTTTATCATGTACGCAGTCCCACACTAGGCCGATTAAGCGCCAATAATCGCATCTTAGTGCTCGAGTTCATCGACATTGCGAGCTTATATCCGGAGAACTAATTCATACACGTCTTGGAGTTCTCTCAGTGGCAGGCTGAAAGAGTCGATTTTCGGCACGAGCCTCGCACACTAGGGGTTCACAGTCTTTACTAATCCTCACTACTCTCCAAAGCGCACACTCAACTGGCTACGCATGCCAGTGGCGTTTGGCTGGAATCATCCACCCTGAGTTATTGCGTGGTGCTAGTGAGTAGAGAATACATGTGGTGCGATAATGGGGGTCATACAAATACTGCCACTAAGCTTTTGCATCCATTGTTTCCTTGTGCTTGAACTACAGTGTACTATTTTTTTCTTATCTCTATCGTATGCTCTGGTAGTGGTGCACAGTTGCAGTGCTCGAACGATCATAATGTGAAGTTCAGCTGCTATGATATGAACCGTTCTCATTGGGCGAGGAAGTAGGAACATGTTCGAAGACGGAATGTTGTCTGAAATTGGGATCTTTGAACCCTGGGGATACGATAGAGGTTCCCCCTCTTTCGAGTATCAAAGACTTCTAAGACTTTAAAGACTGCGTGGGGACCAATCTTGGTGGTCTTAGAAGTCGATATACATATATTTTGCTTGTCCTTATGAGCCCTGGGCAAACATGATAGGGAGGATTTCTTATTTGCCATATGAGCCCCTTGTTGAATATCGCTTGAGAAATCGTTGGTACCAGCAGAAGTTTAAGCAGAAGAGAAGAGAAGAGAAGAGAAGAGAAGAGAAAATTGAAGTGTATGATGCTTTAAAGCGTACTTTTAATACTAATCATGCAAATAAAAAGAAGTAGAATATACCTCTGATATAAATCAGTAGATTCCATTAACGGGCGCTTGATGAAATCCTAAACTCATAAACATGTGAGACGAATGCTCAAGTATAAAATTTTGAACTTTTGCTCCAGATAGTCTGACCTTTAGGTCCTTATAATATGGTTAAGATCGAGTCTTTGCCGGTATACATGGATGGGGACACAAAGCATGCTACTCTTGGAGAAGCGAAGATGAGAAGAAGATTGATCTTATTACTCATTCATCGCATGTCCAGACCTTTGCTGCCCAGATATAGTGAAAGAAACATGCTTGATAACTTTTGATGATGTAAAAGAGGTACCGAGAAGTAAAACTTCAATAAATCGTGAAGATGTTGTTCTTCAGCACAACTGCCAATCAGTATCCTACGTTCCCAAAGAATCTGCAAGCCATGTGCTCTTGACCTGTAAACAACACCACTCATCCGATTCATACTCAGAAACCTTCCTGCATATATGCTCCTCATCTCCAAACCTCCCCAAAACAAAAAAACTCCCGCGACCAGCCCATGCCCGCCAAAAGAGGCCAATCAAACCATCGATTCGCATAAACAACAGCTACTATATATATACTACGAACAAACATAACGCAACACACATGCCAAATCTATACCACCACTAGGTAGGTACATGATGTTTTGCCCATGCCATATTCACTACAAACACGATAAACATGAACAAGCACTTCGATCAATACCGGATCCAGTATCCAGTATCCAGTATCCAGTATCCAGTATCCAGTATCCAGTATCCAGTATCCAGCATCCAGCATCCAATATCCAATATCTACGAGTAAAGTCGAAAAGATCCCATCAATTGCAAACCGGCTTAAAAAATAGAAGTACACGTTCAGAAGAAAATATATTCCCCCGGATAGATATCCACCCATCGAGTACTCGTAGTCCGTGCGCACACCCGCAAGAGAAAAAGCACGCGGCACAAATATTAAACTTTTCCCACCACAACACCCACAGATAGATATACTTTCGGAGCGGGGCCACCAGGGCCGATCATCGTTGAATATGCAAACTTTAATAGATTGAGAACGGGGATTTATGCTTTCTGTTCAACGTCCCGTTCAGAACGTATGCATATGGTACGCGTAGAACTCTGTATCACGGGTTTGATATATTCAGATATTCGCTCTTCACTCCTCAAATGCTCTCTAGATGTTGTGTTTGCAAATCCCTCGACTCTACTAATATTACATTATACCAAAGCACAATATAGCATCCTCATAGGTAGATTTAGGTAGGTGTATTCAAGAATGCGAGCCTCAACCCAAATGTAAATCTAAACCACAAACCCGAGCCCTACCACCCCCAAAACAAGGATCAAAATCCTGTGAACACCAACCATAGACACGCCGGAATCTGCGTCAGGATATGCAGTAACAGCATTGGCATTGCTAATTCCAGTCGGGCTGTAGGCGCTTGGTATCGCGAATGTAAAGATTTCGGTGTGGCGCTGTGTAGCGGTGTCGATGAGGATATTGGTACCAGAGACTGAGGAGACGCTCGAGGTGATGATTTGGGAGGCGGTGGAGTTTGTGCGTGTGGATGTGGGCTTGGTGAGAAAGGAGGGTGTGACATGGGTTGGGGTGAAGATTACTGGGGGGGTGGTTTCGGATTGCGGCTCTGGGCTGGGTTGGGGGGTGCTGGGCTCTTCGATGGAGGTGGTGGCGGGAGCTGGGGCAGAGTGCATGGGGATTGCGGTGGCTGTGGAGAGGGCTATGGGGGTTTCGGCTGTGGACGGGATGGATGGTGAGGGGGAAACGGCGGCGCTAGAGCTTATGGCTTTTACTATGGGGGGTTCAGGGCAGGCTGTTTCGCCTGATACGAGAACTCCAGAAGCGACGCATTCAGCTGAAGATATACTCGTAGTTTCGCCAGAGCTAGCTCCAGCCGAACTAGTGGGTACAGAACTATTACCCTCAGCAGAAGCTGGTTCACTTGGGCTTAAACCAACAGGAATAACAGTAGCGGCCTGGAGAAGCGCAACAGCACTGCTAGTGTTTTCCGTAGCTGGAGTTGTTTTTTTACCTGAGACTGTAACAGTGCTGTAGATTGTAGCTGCTGATTTGGTACTTGTTGTGGTGATATGAGTAGTTGTGGTCAAATCGGACTCCTTGCTTGACAGCGATGGAGTAGCTTCTCCTTCGGCAGCAGTGATCGGGCAAATGGTCGTTGAAAGAATGATAGTCTCGGTCACAACAGAGCCAACTTCGTCGGTGCGTGTGTTTGTTCCATAAACGGTTGAGGTAGTGTGGGGGTGTGGAATGGAAGTTGTAAGAACGCTAGTGACGGAAGATTTCTCCACAGAAGAGACTGCGGGGACAATGCTAGCGAAAGAAGATGCCGATGAGATAATATCGACGGTAGAAGATTTCTCTGTAGAAGACTCTCGGCAGGCGGTCTGACCAGAAAGGAGAACACCAGTTGAAACACATGGTGTAGCGGGCGACAACCTGGCGGCGACAACAGAGGGGATTGATGTGGCCTCAGATATTGCAATTCCCAAAACTGATTCGACTTGAGCAGTCGAGCTGATTACTGGACTAGCAGTATTCGAGATTTTGGTTGAAGCCGCGACGCTAGAAGCTGATGCTGATGCTGATGAAGCACTATTTATCATCAGTACAAATTCAAGAGTTACTTAGAAACCTCAATTACTTACACAGCTGCACTAGTAGCAGCCAAGGTATCATTTTGGTAAACCTTCACGCTATTGATAAGCCAATAAGCCTCCTTGTATGCTTCTGGATTTGCTCGAACGTAACTATCGCAGGTAGGATATTTTTCTGCATCATAACAAGTTGTTTCTTGCCAGAACCCCGGTTTTCCAGCATATCCTCCACAGAATGTTGTATCGAAAACAATTTTATGGTTGGCAAACAATCCATCAATGTCGCACACTCCCCCTTCAGTTGTAAAGACGGGGAGAGTCCAGGTGGAAGGGTCTGGTGTACCAGCAGTAATGTCGGCTGGAATCGCATCAGGACCAAAGTTCCACATTCTAATAACATTACTGGTCCATTGCATGACGTACACACCACCTCCATTATTATTGAATGGTGTTCCATATGAATTTGGGTCGGTGTTGGTACCAGAGCATGCAGAAGTAGCATCTTGAGCTCCAAATATGCTTGAGGTAGCAGAATCATCACAGTTGTAGGTGGTGATATTATCGTGGAGTTGAGTTGAGTATTGGTTCCCAGAAATATAGCATCCTTCTTTGGTATGAAGTGTTTGCAGGCTGACAGCTTTCTCATTGATGTTTTCGAGAATGTCTATCTCTCCGTATTGTGGGTAATTGGTGCTATTGACGGTCCAGAATGCTGGCCATGTACCGCAAATGCTAGCAGGCATATGTGCAAGGTCGGCAATGATCAAGCCATGAGTATAGGTCTGTTTACTTTGTATCCTAACACTGGGCCTGCCAGCTGTTACCACATTAACGTAGTCTACGCCCATATAAGCCTGACCATTCTCGACCATTGTCAATGCTACACCAAGCTCGCTCTTTGCATTTTCGGCTATTTCTTTAGAGGTGTATGAAACGCATCCGGTTGTTGGATCTTCTCCCTATGATCATGGTCAGCATCAGATGAATTCGTTTTCAAATAATCTCTTCCCAGTATGCACAATGCGTTGGGTAGCAGACAGAACATGACTGAATGATACATTTACTTTCAACTTTGATAGTATTATCTACGTACCGTATAATAATCGAACATATCAAAAAAGTCGTTTCCCGCATAATTATCAACCAAGGTATACTCTTTTGTTGCGGAAACTTCACAAACGAAAGCAAGCGCCCAAGTGGCAGTAAAAACGATTCGCTGAATCATGATTAAGGAATTAAATGAAAAAGAAAAAAAACAATGAGCGACTAGACGTACAACGTCAAAGGGTTGAAAGGAAAATCGACTCTCTCGGAAGAATGAGAGTATGGCTTGGCAATAGGTGAGAAAAGGATGTATTATGGGCGACAAGAACCTTTTGAAAGAGATGCTATGAGTTCCTCTTCTCAAGTCACATCCCTACCAGTCCCAACTTTGATGACTGGCTCCAAAAGATATGCCAAGATGTTGAAGCTCATTTTCCTATATCCCAGCGGACGTCAATGGCCCCTAAACTCATTATGATAGACTGAAACGAAGTGAATTGACTGGCTGGGATTCAAGATTAGAGATCCCCTTCATCTTGGATTAGGGGTCCAGAATAAGAGTAAAGTCCTTCTTTCCAATCATATTTGGACATAGCGCCGTGAGCTCTGGATGTTACGTGGAGATGAGAATTGTTCTGAGTATATTGAAAATGTGGAGCTTTGCAGACCTTGCCTTTGAATGGTTGTCGACAAACATTGTTGGACCTTGATTCGTACAAATGATTTCGAGGTTATTTGACATGAAGCCCCTGTTGCCATTTAGTGGTGGAGAAATCTGCCCTGCCGCGACTGATCTACAGGGTTTTGCCAGGTTCGTGATTCCAAGCAAGCAAGAGATAGGCGCCCTTTGGCCCTTGGACATGTTATACTGATTGGCCCATTGTTCTGGCGCTCGAGCAGAACTCTCAAAATCAACCATAGCATGAGGGTGACTGCATTCGCGGCTCGGTGAAGCAATGGAATGAATTGCCACTGCGGCCGTCTGCAGTATTGGTTGTTCGTGTGCTGCCGTGATTTGACGCCCTATTCGCCCTCTACTACGAGTACCTACCTGCATGTCATGCTGGTATCCTCTCAGCCACCAATGTATTACAACTTCGTCATTGGCCGCCCGATATTAAAGGCAGTACGTGAAACTTGAGTGTGCTTGTCGGATCATTGGTGGCTTGCGCCCCTCGCCCCCAGCAAAACGACTTTGAAGTTTGACAGAAACTTGAAATACATTCCCTGTTTGATTTCATTTCACTCGCGCACGTGATTAAATGGCACATTGGTGCACTTTTTGAATGCAGCGCTTGGATGGCTAGTAGAGCCTCTGATAGAGCGCTCAGTAAGTAATTGTATGGACTTGCAATGAGGCTCGGGAAACCTCTGAAGGATGTCTTGATGTATATCACGTGAATTTCCAAAGAGAAACACCATTATCTGGGGGTTGAAAGTCGTTAGACTAAGAGAGAAAGCCTAAAAACCAAAGCAGATTGCAAAAAGCGAATGACCATACAAAATGTCTTCCTTAAACAAAAACGGTGAAATCATCGAAAGATGAGGTTATTGGAGTAAATTGTTGAGACCCGCCCATCAATCATCCATCAGTCGCTCTTCCCCAAAAACTCTGTGCGGGCCCCAAACTCAAGATTTCCCCCACATCAATCGATTAAGGTTAAGGTTAAGGTTAAGGTTAAGGTTAACCTTAAACTCTATGTTACACTGTATTGATCATCACATGATGATGTTAGCCTAATCTCGCTTAGCGTAGCTTAGTAAGCGGGGCCTTTATCTTGGCTCCGCTCCACAACTTCAATGATCATCTTTAATTACACACACAATTGTACCACCCTACCTAGGAAAAGAGTAAAAGTCAAACACAACCTTAACAGAGGTCAATCAATCCAAGAACAAAGGACATTATGAAATCCTTCAAAGCTGCCCATAAATCAACATCTGTGGCTGCAACTCTTCAAAAGAACCAATTCTCCTGAGTTACAATCGCAAACCATGAATTCGTCGAGCATGATTCTTCATACTGTCCTTATGATAGAATTGCTTGCTGCATTCTGGCTCTGGGCAAAAACAATCAAAGATTCCATGTTTCTTCATGTGACGATGGCAATCTCCTTGACGCCCAAAGGTTTTGCCACAACCAACGAAGTGACAGGCAAACCGACGGGCAGAGGGGACAATATTGGCGACAGATTCAATAGGGCTAGCTGGTAGGATGGCATGGCTTCCAATTGGGGCAATGTTGGCATCTGCTTCCCCAGGAATGAACTCTTGTTGAGTTATCGTGTTTGTTGATGACGCGAAAAGATTTAACGCGTCACAGGAACCCTGATAATAAATATCACTCACTACTCAAGTTCGGGCTTGGTTCAGGAGTTGCAAAGTTCTGAAAGTTCGTGAACGGCTCCAAGGGATTGCTTGTCCTGTGGTCTACTGTATCGTAATTACAGTTTGGAGCATTTGCGAGGTTGATTTCATCACTAAAAAGTGGCGCCATCTGGTTGCCTCTCACATCGGTGGTCCAATCATCGATGTCGAAGTTTTGGACATTGTTTAACGACACATTTTCGCGCGTGTGAGTAACTGGAAAGCTTGCAGATAAATTATCCAATGACGCTCCAGAGTTGTTAACCAGGGTCGCGTTTGCATCGAATCCAGATGCAGTGTGGGTGAGACCAAAAACCCGAGGACTTCTGGAGGCATACTTGCATTAGTTTGAACAAAAAAACTCACAAGATCTCGTTATTGGCTTGGTTCGATATTTCCACCTGATAAGAAATTTGAAACAATGGAGTGGTGCGGCGAGTATCATGACAAGTTGTGAGTTACAACTTGTGACGAGATGAGCAAAATGCTTCAGATTTGGTTGATCAGAATCTAGAATGGAATTGAAAAATCTAGAGGAGGCAACGCTATCTATAAGTAATGACCAGTCTATACGATGCATCGTCTAATGTATTAAAGCGGCTGTGCATGTATTGCTCGCCAATCATGAGCGTCGTTATTTCAACTTATTGTTTTAAATTACCCATGCTTTCTTCTTTCTTCTTCAGTACTCTAAATTATACATTCGAATATATTTGGTAATATTCATGATGATATCAAGTATCGGTGGTGCTCGAGTTCCAGGCACTTTCGGCTGTGAAGTGTGGTCAAAATATTTCCAAACCGAGGACTTTTGAAGTAAATACCTTACTTTCAATCTATCTCAAGAAATCCATTAGCACATGCCGCTAACATTTTGAGTTTTAGTCGTCATCGGAACACTCACATACGCCCCTACAATTGTAGCATATGCCCGAATGGCTTTGCTTTACGCAGCGATTTGCGACTTCATGAAACAAAACATGGAAGCGTAGACCCGCGTAATACACCTATGGCAACGCATCAAGCATTAGTGATATAGGGTCATCACTCTAATTGAAAAACAGTTGAAGGAAGACCTTTCTAATTTTTGATTTCAATATAAGAATGGTATGTATCAATGATCACAGCCTATAAGATTCTCGAATTTAGCGATAAAAGCCTATCCTACAGCCACTTGATATTCGTTCTTTCAAATTCCAAGGTGAATTCTTAGTAATATCCCAGGACCCTTTCAAGAGCCTTCCACCATTTTCTTCCCCCAAGAATGAAACAGGTTCAAATAACACCCATTCCTTTATGTCCCAATGTGTTACTTCATTCAAACTTTTCTTTGTCCATTAATCTTTGTTTCAGCCCAAATGTTTTGGCTGTGACTTCACATATGATATAATAATATAACCACGGTAAAATATGACAGCAATGATTGTAAAATCTTCATATTGTACCAGGTCTTCTACTTTCTTTTGGGACTATTTTTCTCCTTGACGGAAAGTTGGTAAAGGAAAAATTGGGATGGTAGGATTGAGAGTTGACCGACCTGGCTTACAATTGCCAATCTTGAGGTTCGTGTTCTTTCTTTTGGTTCTTCTTTGTTGGAGATACTGGGAATACGGGGTATACAAAGAGGATTGGGGATGAGGTTCGAAAAATGTTCGATGGGGAATTCGTTGGTTGGATTTGGTTGCATGGTGAATCCTCATAAGTATGATAGGATTATATCAATCCTGGGTGGTGAATATTTGGTAGCAGAAGGCAGTGCTATCAACCGGATATGGTTTCGATGAACGCAACTCAGACCCTAAATACATGATGTCGCGTTAAAATAATCAATACCAGATTTAACAATTTCTAGATACCAAATGGCACCACAAACCCCGAGATCCGAACTTTCCTGCAAGAAACCCACCATCCCAATCATATCGGACACCATTCTCAAACCCATTACCAAACAAGTGGTCAAAAAGAACATCAACCTCCATCTCACCAAGGCCTGCGCACTCCTCGCCAATTCCGAGCCAGCCCGTGCTCTAGAATTGGTGGAGGAAGCTTTGGTGATGGCGGAAGAGAGGAAGCTTTGCTATGAGATCAGTAAATGTTACTTGTATCGGGGATTGTGTTTTATGGGATTGAAGAGATGGAGGGAGGCGAGGGTAGCGTTGGTGAGGGGGGTTAATGTTAGGGG
>NGKF01000005.1:847042-859171 GCA_002162555.1 Monilinia aucupariae
GGTCCACGTTTACTTTACCCTTTTTTTCTTTCTTTTCTTGTCTTCCCCGCTTCTGATCTGGTGCGTGTGCTGTGTGCTTTGAGCTTTAGGCTTGACCGTTGCTGATGCTGATGCTGACGCGGATGCTGATTCCTTTCTATCTCTCAGCCACGAAAGACTCATGGCCAGCATGCACGCCAACCTATTTGGGCCCGTCAACCTAACGCGCTCCCTCCTCCCCCACTTTCGCGAGAGAAAGGCCGGAACCATCATATTCATGGGATCAGTTGGAGGTTGGCAAGGCGAGGTTGGCGCCGGCGCGTATGTGAGTACGACTGATCCTCGCATCCTGCACCGTCGGATGTCAAAAATTTAAGAGGCCCCATTGCCATTGCACCCATCTAATTTCCTGCCCCCCTGCTCGCTTCCCCCATCCGAATTCGATTTCCCCGTCGGCTATCACCACGCCAGGATCAATCCTTCCCTTGATGGACACGTGTGCTGACTCCCAGGTATCTTGTAAGTGTGCTGCGAAGTTTGCCATGGAAGGTGAGGACCGGACTTCACCAAGCCTTATCGGATCAGGATCACCCAAGCTCACTAACAGCACACGGGACAGGAATCGTCGAGAGTCTCCAGAAAGAGACGACACGATTTGGGATCCGCAGCATCATCCTCGAACCCGGCTACTACCGCACCCAAGTCTCATCGACGACCAACGTCAAGCTGGCGCCGCCCTCGATCCCCGCGTACGAAGCCGCGCAGAACGCCATGACGGACGCGCTACGGGCCCTCGATGGGAAGCAGGCGGGCGATCCCCAAAAGGCCGCAGAGCGCATCGTCGACGTGGTCCGACGAGAGGGGTGGGCCGCGGGCAAAGCGACGCCGCCCAGACTGCCCTTGGGTCCCGATGCCCTCCAACAGCTCAAGAATAAGTGCGTGTCCACGTTGAAGATCTTGGAGGATTGGGAACCCCTCATTACGAGCACCGATCTGGATGGTCAGTGAGATGAGAAGCCAGAAATACACGTAGGGTGCGTGCTGATATTCGACGAGCCGGAATGATCAAGCGAAGACAAAGAATAGTTTCCACGACTTCTTGATGGTCGTTGGGGCGGATTCAAAGGGAATCGCTCGGCGTACATGAGCCGCAAGGTGGGAATCACCCTAAAATCAGAGGTCTATAGATAGCGTCTCAAAGACTCTCGTAAAACCTCGATATTGGGGCAATGCCTAAATTATTCCCATCAAGATGATCCCAGACCTTCCACACCCGAATAAACCAACTCTGCAAACGTGCTGTATATGTTTCCTGTACCGCTCACGCTGAGCCTTTGCCCCTGTACTAGAGAGGCTATGTTTTAATTTTAAGCTTCGTGTGGAAACTATTGTCTATTGAAGACGTAGGTATAGATAAGTATATAATGCTACCAATAATCCTTCAACTCGTACTCGTACTCGTACTCATAGAACAGAGATAAAACAAAACAAAACAAAGCAAAGTAAACAGAACAACAGTTGAAATGACACGTATATCAGATGATAATGATGACCATGAGCAAACAAGATCGATTTTTTTTTCTTTTCAAATGAGCCAATCATATTTCTTCCTTCCAACACAAGGGAGTCGAAACTTTAAGATTGGCCATGGGATTTGGGAGGGGGCGAGGGTGGAAAGGGAAGGCTACTTGAGAATGGGTATCGTTTTACATGGAAGGACCAATTAGGGAACGTTTAGTATTCATTCTTTAGAGGGGGGAGGGGAATAATTTGAAAATCCCTCAGACACGAATGAGATGGGAGCAATGTCATCATTGGAGGAGTCGGCATCCCGAAAGACCTCCCTAGCATACCAAGGTCTCCGTCTCCTGCACAGGACAGACAGGACAGGACATTCACCCTCCTGGCCCGGCACTGAAACAAACTATTGCTGCGTGGCGTTTCTTGAACCAATGTCAGTGTATTCGGCTGCACTTGCATCTTTCCGTAGGCAATGAGACTATCTTTCTCCAAAATATCACAAAAAACTGACATCAAACACACAAAAGCGAACACACACATGCACGCATACCAAATCATTCCAAATTATCTCTCGTATTTGTTTCCCAGAAATGACTGACTGACTGCTCTGCTCGCACAGGACTTCCCATTCTTTCATCCATCTCTCCATCCCTTCAAGTGCCCCAAATCTAGATAGTATGGTGTTCCGTCCTAATTGCGCGCCTCGCTTTCGTTCGACTCTCGTTGTGGAAAAATTTCGCCTTAACTTCCCTCCCCTTATCCTTCCATCCATCCGTCTATACAACACCATCTCATCAACACCATCCTGTTCCGTCCCATCCCATCCATCTAGCAATCAACCAACAAAATAGATATCCCATAGCCATCATCTTGCTTCCTTTTCTCGCCATGATGCCAGGGTTTTCCACACTTTCCTCGTCCATTCCACCATTCCATAGTTTGACTGGCTCACAACGCCTAACGGGGTCTTTCCTCCCATCAAAGCCAACCGGTAAGTGAACGGGTGAGACGAGGAAGGAAAACCCTCATCTCTCGTATACTAAAGAAGATCCCCCATCCATTACTCCACCAACAAATCCACTTATCAAGAAGTCAAGATGAGATTTAATAATTTTCAGTCACTCACTCGTATGAGCTGTTCCAAAGCAACTGTGGAAAAATGGAGAGTAGAAATTATATGCAGACATCAAGACGCCACCCCAAATGCAATATTACCAGAAAAGAAAAACAAAACTTGCGTGCTATGAATCTCGCCACGCACATGCATATGTACTCGCCTCCTACTTAACAAGAAGAGGTAGAAAAGGCAATGCTTTCTCATTCAGACCCCACGAAAATCTAATTTTGTATTTCATCAGTTTCCCCCACGAGGAAAAGTCGTTTTTTTTTTGAATTTTCAAGTCGTATGAAGTAGGAGAAGCCACTAAAGCAAAGTTCGGAAAATGGTATAAAGTGTATATGCAGATAAAAGAGGCAAAGGCCATCGTTCAGGGGAAATCCGTCGCTGAATCAAGTAAACCGAACGCGTAACATTGTCGTCCAAAGGCGAATATGACAAATATCGAGGAAGTTTTTGAGCGTTATCTCGAATCTACCTCACCCCCATGGGCAGACGTGGCCCGAGACTACTTTGACTGCTGTTTGCAGATGGCCCGGAGTCTAAGTTGGCGCTGGCGCCACTGTCACCACTACCTGCGCTAGCGCTAGCACTTCCGGTCAGACTTCGCACATTCACAGAACCTTTTGGTGGATGGAGGGCGCTCACCCCAGCATATTGCTCAACCTGTTGCGGCCCAGCCATATTACCCTGACCCGATGGGTGTCGAGGTGCAGGCTGCCTCATAGCTCCTGGAGGTGAGGGTCTGCCATTCATAGGCCCTCCCATGTACCCATTCGGTGGCGAAGGTCTTCCATTCCCTCTCTGTGCCTGTGGACTGTATGGGTTTCCTGGCGACTGGCTTGCCCGCCTTGCTGTTGGATATGGACCACCTTGTCCATGAAGAGGTGGACCGGATGAACCATATTGCAATTCGTCCAGTCGAGCGGCTGTCAAAGAACTTGCCCTGGAATCCATACCCATTGCTTGTCGGTCGACGATACCATATCGATTAGATGAATATGCCATCAATGGATCATCCATTAAGTTGTCGTGTAAGCCGGGTACTTGACTTAGTATTCTTGCACTGGAGCGATTTCGAGGGAGGTTATTACCACGCATAAATGGACCGCCACGGCGGGGGGGAGGAACGTTATCGAATTCGGGGTTGGCACGCATTTGCTGTTTGCTCGGCCCTGGCTTCGCGCGGTTTCGGCGTGAAGTGACGCTCATCATATCAAAGTTGTCGGGGTCAATCAGGGGTACCACGTGAGTGTCTGCAGGATCAACGTAATAGTCATCATCATCGTCGTCATCGAATCCTCCATTCTTCACTGAAGGTGTAGGTGGGCCTCGGCGAGATCTGGGAGGGGGTCCACTTTGACGCAGGCGCAGCTCTTGCTCCCGAAGAGCAAGCTCGCGTTGTCTAAGCATTAATTCGCGCTCTCTCAAGGTAGCTTCACCACCGCCGCCACCAGCTTCAGCCGGATAAGGCGATTCTCCACCTTCGGGTATGTCATCATATAAAACCAAATGACTAAACTCTTCAAGATCATTACCTTCCAAGGACCCTCGCCTCGACTGGTTTCGAGATGGGGGCATGCCATTCGGAGGCCGACCGTTTGGTGGTCCACCGGGGCCGCGTCGCATCCCTGGAGGGGGACCCATAGGTGGTCCACGCCCTCTCCCTCTTCCGGCATTATTGGGTGGACCTCCGTTCATCATGGGTCGAGGGGGAGGTGCAGAAGACATTCTCATAGGAGGCACCATGGGAGAAGCCGCAAGCCCCGGGGCAGCATCCTTCCTTTGCTGGTTGACAATGTTAAGATTGTGGAGAATCGGGTAGAGAGTCTCTATGCGAGGTACCTTGACTCCAACGAGCTGGGCAAGCTTTATGGGAGATCCAAGATATGTCTCGACCTCCATCGGCCGCTTGGCAGCATAATCTTGGTACATGATGCTGTTGACCTCTGTCGGCTTTATCATTTCCTCCATAATTTTTTCTTTGAAGTCCGGAGGAAATACGCAATTTTGTGCTTGGGCAAGGTGGACCAATTCGTCAAATAAATCCGAAACCATCGGTCTCACACCAACCTTCTCGAGCAAGGCAGAGTGAGATGGGGTCTCGAAGATAACACTCAGGGGGTGGAAAGCTATGGGTCTGCAGATAAATGTTAGCAAGCAATTGGACTCGACGGCTCTAACTTGATATGGAAATTTACCCAATCATCCTCTCAAACTGCTGTTGCCTTATGTTCGTGGAAACATGACAGTCAACCTGTCCGCCACTCAAAGTCATCGCCAAAGCTTCCGCCATATCTCCTTGTATCGTGCTAGGCATCGAAGGGTTCTGGTTTGCCGGCCCAACCCAAATCTCGGTGGAACCTTTGTGCTCAAATTCGCTCGCTCCCAATTGCACTATTTCGGCCCCTGAGACGAGTGACAACACAACATTGCTCGGAAACCTCGATTCGAGATGGGCCTCGACGCCCAGCGTATGGGTAGTGTTGACTAATATGCATGTGTGTTGTGGCGTGACGACCGATTCAATGACCGCTGCGAGATCGTATACATCTGGCAGAGCCTTGACGCAAAGGAGGACATAATCGAAAGGACCTTCTTTATTGCTTGCGGCTTCTTCGGGCGTGCGTACGACTAGAAATGATAATCAGTATTCGATTGAAATTTATTTCGGGAGAGAGGGGGGGACGGAGGGATAATGGAAGTCATACCATGCCGTGGTTTGAAGCGTTCGTTGCCAAAGGATGTCGATCTGCGAAAGGGTTAGTTGAATGATGCAGGTGGGTTCGACATCCAGACGCCCGACGTACTTGAAGGATATTCCGTATTGATATACGGCATCAAATCCAGATTTCCACACCAGCGTCACATCACACGCGTTGGTGGCTTGAAGCCTCCACGACAGAAAAGCAGAAACAGCATTCCCGCCGACTGTACACACACTGATTAGTTCATTGCCTCCCATTGTGACGGCGACGAGAGAGAAAATGTACGGAATCGCACACGATGAGCCACGACAACAAGAAAAATGAAGATATTGGCGGGAGATGGGCGTTCAGCTAGCGTGATGAAAAAGTGGAGAGGGAAATAAAGGACATTTGCATTGGACAAACCTGATAGAATTCTCAATCGGGGAGGAGTGGGAGCCATCTTGACCAAAGGAGGTCTAGTATTTAACCAAGTTTGAGATTAAGACAGCTCAATTCTGCCGTCCGTCGTCGGGTCTGATAGAGGATGCGCCGAAGAATGTCTTCAAACGACGTGTTTTGGCCCAAAAGTAATTATGAAATTATAATTGGCTTTGTGCCGTTTTTGCTTTTTGCAGGGCGATATGTAATGAATGATTCCTTCCCCTTTCTCGGTGCGGTGCGGTGCGGTGCGGTGCGGTGTTGAGGCGTGCCGGCTTGCTTGCTTACCAGTGCAGTGCCGAGTGCAGTGCAGTGAATGCAATGGATGATGCAGTGAGATGAGATTTATGAACTGAACCCTAGGTAATATTTGGTTTCTAAAACGAGCGTGAAGGTCTGAAAAGACCTTTCTTCTTCTTCGTCTTCTTCTTCTTCTTCTTCTTCTTCTTCGTCTTCTTCTTCTTCTTCTTCTTCTTCTTCCCCTTCTTCTTCTTCTTCTTCTCCTACTCCTTCTCCTTCTTTCTTGCCTTGCCTTGCCCTGCCTTGCCTTCGATGACTCGGATTGAGACCGTGATCTGTGAGTAGCAAGCAATACCTCCTAAAACATCAGGAAATAAAAGAGGAGAGTGGATTATTATGATTAGGTATTATGGGCGAAGGTGGATGTGGATGTGCTGACGGGGTTCGAACTTCGACCTTCGAGCTTCGGAGGGTGCGAACCACTTGCGAGGAAGAATTATGATTAAAGCAAATCAAAAGAGGCGTATATGGGTAAGCGTGGGCGTGGGCGTGGGTGTGTAGACGTATGGGTATGGGTATGGGTATGGGTATGGGTAGTCAATCGTGGGCGTAGGCGTAGTCTTAGTCGGTGGTCTTGGTCTTGGTCTTGGTCTTAGTGTGAGTCTGGGTCTGAGTCTGCGTCTTAGTCTGAGTCTCTCTCAATCTTAATCGTAGCCGTAGCCGTAGCCGTAGTCGTAGTCGTAGTTGGGTCAAGTGAAGTACGGAGGAGAGAAGTCAAGTCAAGTCAAGTCCAGTGTTAGTTGGCTTATGTTTATGTTTATGTTTGTGGGTGGATTCCTGTAAGTTGTCTGGTATTCTTAGATTAAAGCGCATTGGTGGAGGTACCTGGTAAGTTGTCGCTCTTTCATGTGCTACGAGGACCCAAACCCAACACCAGAGAGCGTGTATCGGATTGGTCAATAGCTTATGGAAAGTGGTACAGGTTCAATCTAGCAGAGAAGGGGGGTATTCCTTGATTGAATGAACAATCCTTGGATGCGTGGAAGAGAAGAGAAGAGAGGAGAGGAGAGGAGAGGAGAGAAGAATGAGGCTGATGCGGCGATGAATAATAATGGTGAGTTGAGTGAGTGAAAGTAGAGGAGGGGAACTAAATAAGTTGAAGGGATGAAGTTTGTTTGTTTGTGTCGCTGTCGCTGTTGCTGTAGTGGTAATTGTTGTTATTGCCATTACAGTATCATTACTCGTACTGTTGAAATTTGAAAGCTTGTGTTTTTTCTTTTTTCCCTTTCCCTTTCCCCCTTTTCCCTAATTTTGGTCTCTCTCTCTCTCCCTTGATAAAAAAAGAACGGATGGATCTACTGGCGCCAAGATCCTTTGATGGTGATTGCTTTTTGGGAGAAGAGGAAAAGGAGATTGTGTATTTTCTTAAACTTTCAGAGTAGATGAATGATATAATTCTCTTTGCCACTCAATATCTAGAGTAGATACTGTCGATACTTGGATAGACACTTGATGTATACGAGTATATTCGCACAAGGATGATATATATATATCATCTATCAATTGATTGATTACTGTAATTATCTAGATGGTATAATTTTGATCGTATTTAAAGTTATCATTACAAGTAGATAGAGTACTTATTTCTTGATTGCAATCAATTAATTATGTTTACCTGTATCATGGAGTGTAGAATAAAATAAAAGATACCTATTCGATATATATCTATATATTTACCAAGTATATAGAGCTTTGATAACATCTTATTTCGGGGTTTATTAGATTATGAATAACATACTCGCGTACTCTATGTCAAACAATGAGAGAAAAAGGCATAAGTTGATAATTACCCTCTCAGACCTTATCTAGACGCTATTTATTATTACAAAGTCATTGAACTTTTGAGATCTTATTATTACTCGTTACTCGAGTGCTATTGACAAGCAGCCCGTCGACAGGGGGAGTCTTCCGCCACTATGTTTTTCGCGAAAGTTAAAAAGGGTTTTCGCCGCGCGGGCGGGAACTTGGAAGAGAAGTGATGGATGGTACGGTAGTACTCGAGTGGTAGGACAGACTTCAGAGGAGCAACTCTGGTACTGGAGCTGAATGAATGAATCATAACTGTATTATAAGATCTTCCTTAACCTTGATATCTTCCCCGTCGATGCTGCACTAGGATTTCTCCATCGATCATAAGTGCTCGAATACGGTCGGTGGCCGAACACCGAAAGGATTATATGCTCGACCAATGACTTCTGGTCCATGTGCAGTAAGAAGCCACCCGTCTCCTATCTATGTCTCTTCTTACACTGAGCACACTACTCGACTAAGATAGGAACGAATACCTCTACCCGAACACGCCTCCAATCTTCAATCCTTTAAGCCGCGCGAAGAGAACGAGACCGAACTAACCGAAGAACACGAACTCATCACGAGAGACCAAAGGATTCCAAGGAATAAGCAAATACCGTACTGTAAATCATCTCATCTCATCTCATACTCATCAGATGAAGTGATTCAAGTGAGTGAGATCCATTGAAACTTTCCAAGTTTTCCTCTCAGATTCCAGAAACTCTAATATATGAAAAAGAAAGAAAGAAAACCTCCTACGGTAGTGGAATCTCACTCGCTCACCCACTCATGCACCAGGGGGGGAGAGGAAGGAAATTGCCACGACCGGGATAAATGAGCATCAATCATACATGCATTATTCTGGATTTCATTCCACCACTCGAGTATTCCTTACTCAACTCTCTCGAGCGTCGAGCGTCGAGCGTCGAGTCTCATCAATGATCAAGCCTCCCTTCCCCCCGACGATAATCAATGGATCTCACAACAAATCATAATCCTCCGCGTACCCGTCGCCCGCTTCCTCGCATCCATCATATACATACATACATGCCCGCCCTCATTCACATCCAATAATAACCCGCGTACTATCGATATCTCTTCCCCTTGATGACGACGAGATTAGCGTTAGCAATGCATCCATCCATCCATTCATGCATCGTTTTGTTTTTGACTTTTTCCTTAGCATTTATGTACTTCACATTCACATTCACATTCACCCACTTATCATCTACAGCATCAGTATACTTCCT
Source organism: Monilinia aucupariae (assembly GCA_002162555.1). NCBI lineage: Eukaryota > Fungi > Ascomycota > Leotiomycetes > Helotiales > Sclerotiniaceae > Monilinia > Monilinia aucupariae. The sequence continues at coordinate 856,129 of NGKF01000005.1, forward strand.
GTACCTAGCCTTCCTTTACCTTCCTCACCTCACCTCACCTTACCAATCGATCGACCTACAAACTCCAGCGAGATTAACTTTGGTTTCAAAGAATTGGCAAAAATCAGCAATCTTCATCAATCTTCAAGATGACAACCCCTTTTCCTACTGTCTGTCTGTATGTACATACTTCACTCTAAGACTCTGAATCTCGAATTCTCTCTCTCTCTCTCTCTCTCTTCACCATATCTTCACCAAGCAAAAGATAACTCACCACCCACCAAATACGTACTTTTTTGTTATTCTTGGATATAAACGAGGGCGTCAGAGTCCAGAGTCCAGACCATACTTCGTACATACACACTGTAGCAGCGAACAATGAATCAATCTAATCAAATCAAATCAAATCAAATCCAATCCCAAATTTTGAATCGTCGGGTTGAGATTGGTAAATCTATACACTATCATACCTAGTAAACTGTAAATTGTAAATTATAAATTATAAATTGTAAATTGTAACCCAGATAAAATAATAAGATGATGATGATGATGATTAACAATTGATGATTAATATCTATGCAAGCCTGCAAGCCTGCGAAGAGAAAGAGAAAGACAAAGAGAAATATGCTAATAAAAGATAAAAATAAAAATAAAAATAAAAATATTATTCTCCTAGTACAATATCATCATCATCATCATCATCACCGAATCCCTGTCGACCTGAATATACAAAGTATAATATAATATAAATTATAACATGCATTCATCATCATCATAAGCAAAAGTATAACAAACGGGGTATTGTATTATACTACTCGGCTAAATGATAAGAGATGCACCACCAAAAACGCGAATAACTTCAAAATAGTGTTAAATGTCTAAAACTCCCTCTTTTAACTTCACCACAATTCCATCAAATATGATTCAAAACTATTAATATTAATACCGATTTGATGGCAAAGTCTTGAAGAATAAATTGTACTATTTATTTTAATTTAAAATTACTTTGTTAATGTAGAAAAACGTTCCGGAATAGGCCAATTTTTAGAAGGTTGACATTACAACAACAACCCTATTGTTATATGATGAATCACAAAATTTTTTTTCTGTAAATTCGTAGATTTGATTAGAAAAAAGGATTATTATTATATATTTAGTTTATAATTGGTTAATTAAAGTGTTAAAGGTGGAATTAAATGAAATGGGATAAAAAATACGAAGCGAAATATCACAGAAATGACGGCAACGACGTTGATATATATCTTCAAATTAAACAACAACGAATGGATCAATTGATCTTTAACTTGCTTTAGTCATGAAAGCAATTATCCCCATCGAACTCTATCACTTTTTCAAGGCATTTCCTCATATGTTTGATCCATTTATTGATCTCCGAAACTGGTATATTCTACCATTCCTCCTGCTACACCTTTGCGATCTCTTTTTCCGTAGTTGAAACATGCTCTCTTTTCTTGATTTGAGCTTTAATATAATCCCAAGCGTGCTCTATTGGGTTTAGATCGGGAGATTGAGGTGGCTATAGAACTTGAGCGATTCCATGTAGATTTAAATAGCGTTGAGTATGCTTCGATTTGTGTGGTGGCGCATTGTCTATAACTAGTTGAATTTGAGGAGGATAAGTTCAAGTATTTCGTTGTTGATCCTCCTTCTCTTGTAGTTTATCCATCCAAGGCTTCAAAAGAGGTCCGATATAGCCTTCGCACATACGGAACCAGTTTATCCCACCCCTCGATCGATCCCTTTGCTTAATCCGATGCTTTTTTAAGTAATTTTCGAAAGTGGCAGATTTTCCACGACGTGCCCTAACGCGAGTGCGCTGTAGAAGAGTAGATTAGTAAAAGAATTGAAGAAAAAGGATCAAAATTGAGGTAGTTACGAACGTTTTTCTCTTCTTCAATTTCGTCGAATTTTTGCCGTAACTCCTCCTCTTGTTCTTGACAATATCGATCCAATATTACTTTTGCTTCTAGTAGTTCTTGTGGAGTCTCTTTTAGGAAGATTTTGAACGGTCCTGGAGGCTCTCCGAATTTGATAGCTCCCGTAAATTCGCCCTTTTGATAGGACTGTTTTGTTGTAGGTTGTATCACGTCAAAGTGATAATATTCGTCCGTAGAATGCCATGTCATAATATAACCATATTCAGACCTTATATTAGCTTGGTCAATAAAGACGCAAGTCTCTAAATCGAATTGGAGAAGGTATTTGGCAAGATTGATGCGCATTATGCGGATTTTTGATGTGATTTGAGGTTTTTCAGCATCTTTTCCGTAATGGAGGCCATGATCGTACATTATTTGAGTAAAAGTATCGATAGATATAGGCAACCCGAGTTGCTCTATTTGCTGGATAGTAGTTTTGGTCCTAGTATCTCTGTTTTGCTTGACTAATTGCGCGATTTGGTGTTTTTAATCCTTGTCCAACTTGCACAACTTGCCTCTCTTCGAAAAAGTGCATTGAATATTTTCAAGATCCAGTAAAGGTCTTTTTCGACGCTTTGCTCTCTTCTCTACCTCCTGTATGATTCTAGAGACTGTAGACCTTGTCAAGCTCAACTTATCCGCGATGCTATGATGTGATGCACCAAAGTCATAAGCTACAATAATGGCATAGCGTTGTTCGAAGGTGTATTCGTTTCTTGCAGTTTTTTTTTGGATAGGCGTTTTGCCTTTCGATTGGCGATGCTTACGAGCCATTTTGGAAAGTATAGAATCAAATGGTTGTTAAATTATCACGTTATAAATATGTGTTGTTTTCATTAAAATCACGCGTTTTGAGGTTATTGATGATTTTGGTGGTGCATCGCTTATCATTTAGCCGAGTATACTATACTTACTATACAAATACTCGTAGTACAGAGATACCAAAGGCTATCGAGAGCAAATCTTTGATACTTGGGATAGATAGGAAAATTGGTATTCTATTCTATTCGTATTCTATTCTATTATATTCCATTCCATTCTATTCCATTTCCCTATTTTTCTATTCTCCCCTCTCCCCTCTCCCTCTCATCCTCTCCCTCTCATCCTCTCCCTCTCATCCTCTC
>NGKF01000005.1:870403-897545 GCA_002162555.1 Monilinia aucupariae
GGTGTGAAATGGTGGCCCAAATGGGGGGGTGGCCCGAATGTGGGGTAGGGGACTTATATAATAGAGAGTATAATATCATGTTAAATTCTTTTTCGAGAAAGACTTCATTTTTCGTTTCTTTTTTGCTCGAGTATATCTTCTTCTCTCTTACTCCGAGTATTGATGGATATAGTCGATTCGTAAGGATATGTTCATCCATGGATGTACAAGGACTCGTACTCGGATACTCGAGTTGTAAGTAGTATTCACCTACTCGATACAACGATAGATATATCCTCGAATGCTGCTTAGCACGTCGTATATATCTCATCCTTTCATTTCGTTTCGTCCCGTCCCGTTTCAAAAACCCCGTCACATCTCAATCGTAGTCCTGGATCCATCCATCGTTATCATCATCATTATAATTACGAGGTAATATGGCTAGCTAGCTACTCACTCGTACCCATACTCGTAGTAAACAAGGACAATACAACTCGAGTACGCACTACAGATACCACCACTACCACGATACGATACGAACCACGCGAACCTATAACCCCCCATCCATCTCAGCTCTACTCCGTACGAAAGAAGAAGAAGAAGAAGAAGAAGAAGAAGAAGAAGAGAGAATCAAGAAAATGCCAAGTGCAGTCTTACACGCATGATCCTTTTGAAGATGGAAATGGAGAGCAAGGGGGAAGGGGGAAGGGGGAAGGAAGGAAGGGATTTTGATTTTTTGGCTTTTGGCTTTTGGCTTTTGGCTTTTGGCTTTTGGCTTTTGGCTTTTGGCTTTTGGCTCTTGGCTTTTTCTTGGGCGAGAGGGCTGGGGGTTTTGGAGTTTTCAGGGAAGAGGGGTGGAATGTTTCTTGGGGGTTTTTGGGGGAGGGAGTATGGATATGGATGTGTTTGTTGGGGAGTATTTCGAGTGTAGTCGAGTAGAGTAGCACATATATCTATCTGAGAGTAAGAGTAGTTGAAATATAGTGAGTATATGAATGAGTATATATGAGATTGTTGCACTCGCATATTATTGGTTATTGCTCAAGTACATGCAGTAAGTCGAAGGTAGTAAGTGAATGAAGTCCTCGAGTAAATTGGATATTTATCTACTGATGAGTAGGTGGTTGGTCCTTGGTGTGTATTTACTCTACGTATGTATAGTACTTCTTGAATGGGTATTCTATGAAGTGGTTCTCGGTCTGGATGTCTGCTGCAGTACTACGCGTACTATCTATCATATGAGGATTGAGATTGAGAATGAGAAAGGCTTGAGAGATTGATTGACTGAATGAGGAGGAGGATGAGAATGAGAGTGTCTACTCGAGTATAGAACATCTTGCTCCTATCTACGACTATATTACTCGTATGCTCGTATAATCCATCTAATAAATCATAATGCGAGATCTAAGCATCAATATACGAGTAGAGTAGACCGATATAAGGAATCCTATTTATATACTCTTATTTATACACTCGAGTGTGAACGAAGTATTAAATGATATACTCGTACCGGTACTCGCAGTAATGACGAGTATGGGTTTATACCAAGTACCGAAGTCAATAGCAAAAAAGTACGAACAGGTGACTACTAGCTATAGACGTCGATCTAAAACGAACGAATGAAGTAAGAAGTGAACTCGAAGATATACAAATTGGAGTGAGAAGCCCGAGATGGAGATGGAGATGGAGATGAAAAGGTAGAAGAGGAAGAGCGCTCGGGTACGAGTAAATAATATCGGCATGAGAATTAAGGCTTGCTATTGCTATTAGAGGACTCGGATTGATACACATCCCAAGGAGCAAGGAGTTTAAAGCTTGGGGTTCAGATTCGAGGTACTACGAGTGGTATTCTTTCATTCATTCGTTCATTCATTGGTCTTGGTCAACTCGAGTAAGTTTATATTAAGGGGTAAAACCTTAGAGCTATACGAGGTTGGCATGAGATTTCATTATATGAGGAAAGCTTACATGATATCTTTGGGTTTGCAATTCTTCAGATCATCTTATTCGTGTGGTGTATAATAGACAGTGTGTAGTTGAGAAATGGATGGATGAATGATGTTGAAGATTAAAGGGCGAAGTGATGAGGTGATGGGATGTATGTAATTAGCGAGAGAATTCATAGTGAATGATGGATAATGGATAATCAAGAGAGGAGAGGAGAGAGAATTTTGAATTGGGTATATGATACTTATATACTGAAATGTATATATGTATACATAGTCGAGAGATGAATGTAGTGGATGGGATGGATTTTGATACAAGGAGGTGTGAAGGAAAGGGAAGAAAGAGGAAGCGAAGAGAAGGGGAAGGGAATAGAGTGGCTTGTGGAATGATGGAAAGGAGTATACTTGAACCATTTCGATCTTGGGTGGAAGGGGATGGAAACGTGAAGAGGTGAAAATGGCATCGAGGGGAAAGGTAAAGCATGGTGATAGCTCACGATAGGAGAGGATATCGCGGGAGAAGAATGAAGGAGTGAGGAAAAGAAAAGGAGGTTTTCGTGTAGATGAGATATTCCAACCATCGGCGTAGGTTACTCTAGATCGCTAGGTACTCGATCCCAGAGCTAACTTTACCATTCCAACCATTATATGCTGCAGCACAGTTGACAAACGCATCAAGATTCTCGTCTCGGACTTTCACTCTTCAGAGCTTGGGATTGATTTACGGCTCGTTATCATCGTGGGAGAGTCTGGAAGCTGAGTTGCTTTGGATATTCGGAGGGACGCAGAATGAGCTTTTCATGGCATATTGTAACGCTTACTCGTATATCTACACATTCTCTCCTCTTTCTGGCCTTGTAGATAAAACCAACAGGCAAATTTAACGGACTAGAATGATTGGTCTCGCTAAGGAATATATTCAAGGGATTGATTGGTCAACGTGCAAAAGAAAAGAAAGGAGGTATGATGGTTGATTGGGTGACAAGGTACTTGAGTAAGGAGATCATTCAGTTACGCTTTATAGATATGCAATGAAGAGAGAGGGAGAGAGGTTAAAGACGAACTTGAAGGAAATGACAAGATCACTGGTGAATAAACAAAATAAGATGGGAGTATGAGTGTGGATGTAGTCTGTAGGTAAATTTCAAAGCTTTTCCATGTGGGATGCTCTCCGGATCATCATCGTAAGGTGACTGATCACTTTCAGGCCCAAAGCTTGAGAAATCTGATCTTTCTGGACCTGAAGCATCTGGAACTATTTGTGTAATGCCCTTCTTGGAATCATCGTGACACTTTCCGTAATCTCATATTGATAAGGGTGTTGTGGAGCTTGAGTATGCTAGTTTTTCAGTGAGGAAAGAGAAGAGAAGAGAAGAGAAGAAAGGGAAATTGAAGTTTGGGGGTTTTTGGATGATAGAAGAGTATGCTGAGCGTAGGTTCCGGCTATTTGGAATTGTGAGAAAGGGGGAGAGGGGGTTAAATTGTTTGGAGGGATTAGGGGGACTCGAAACGACTTGAAAGAGTTTATTTTGCATATCGAGAGGATGGTGGAAGGATTAAAAGTGAGGGGTAGGATGAGAGGCGAAATGAAACGAAGAGGTTGAGGAGTGAAAGAGTTTAGAAGTGGGGCAAAACTTTAAAAGAGTATAGGAAGTTGAAGTTACTTGCACTATGAAGGAGGTTTATATAGTCAAGTGAGGAGCACGCATATTCTTTCAAGGTGTGGATTCAAAGAATGGAGCACCAGGAGTAAAAGCTAGAAGAGAAGAGAAGAGTAATTGAGGGGTTGTAGAGGAAAGAAGATTCTAGATAACTACTAGAATCGTGATTTCAAACCAAACATTCCATTAAACAAGGTTAGTTGATATGTAGAGATCTTCAGTCTATTCTAGGCCAAGCTGTACACTGTAGTATATTCATTTATGACAACTCAAATCTTCTGAAACCAAGACTTCAACTTATATAATATTATCAACCCTTTTAGTTAACATGTGAAGTTTTCTTGGAAATCCAAATATAGCCAGTCATATGCATCAATGAAGTTAATTGACATAACTGATGTTAAGCTCTAATTCCTGGTCATAGAATATAAACTACTAGAAGTCAAGGTTGAGGAAACACGTTATGAGATTTGGATGAAGCAATATATGCAATTCCAAAGCATTCATGTGAGATGAGTTTAGCTTCATACACTCACAGTGAAGATCAAGCTTGCCTTGGATTTCTGCTATTTTCCTTTTCAAAGTACTTGTGAATTATCCATAGGAGCTTGATATACCTAAATACAATGAGTGTTTTTATCATTCATCAAAATTGATCCTTGACTTTTGGGGTTGATTCTTTTTACTCCCCTGAATTAACCGAGGAGATCAACATAACAACCAACTCTGGAAGACAAATCTCTCTACAAACTTCCTGAGTCTACTAGTACCAACGGATAATGGTTATAGATCAACTGATTCTTTGTTCTCGTCAGCTCCTGTTGGTACTACAACAAGTCTCAGCGATAATATCACAGCTGACAGACAATCGTCTTCTGCTCTCATCGAAGCAACTACAATGGATATCGATGATAGCACAACTTATTCTCCTCAATCACCAGGTATCTTCAAAAACAAAAAAAATGGATGGAAATAATAATATTGCATTGCCAGCATCTTCAGCTATGTTCAAAACAGCCGCAGTGGACACAAAATGATAACACAACCTCTTCCGCACATCATCACCCGTCATCGCAAACAATGCAATGGATAACAAAGATACCACAACCGTACTGACAAAAGATGCAATCGCATCCATTGCTCCACCTCCAAAGCAATCGCTAATCCGCACCCTCCCTCTCAAAACGCGCATTCCCATCTATATACTCCCCAACCTCTCCACGACAATCTCTAGCCAGCCCCCAGCCCTCTTCTACGCACTCAGCTCTACCATCGATTATGGAATCCCACGCCAGTAATACAAGCGTATCAATCTTGCGCCCTCCGACACCACTCTTGGAGTCTTCCGAAAAATATCCAGATAAGGGGTGGTTGAGGGAGGCTTTTTCTGGTTTATGACCCAACCTCCGATCCGATTCATTGACGTTCGTATACTCCCTTCTTACTCATAATCTTACTCTAACTTTTCAAGAACCAAACCAATGCCAATCCTTCTACTAAATAGACTCTTCCCCCTCCAACACCGCAGGTGTAGTTATGGCTGCCCCCAAGACGCCTGTGCAAAATTCAATAGCACCTGAAGGTTACACAACAGATGGTCAACAAGCGGCTGGGCAGCGAGAAAAGAACACGTACTTACGTATAAAATTTGAGGGCGATGAGGCGCGAGACCAAAACGCCGCCTCGATTCAAGTTCAGCATCAGGCTGAAAGATGTGTCGCGCGCATGGGCGACAGCAAGCCCCACTCAAAAGCCGAGAGGAGGAAGAACCGAGGGGGTTAGGAATGGTAATGTGGATCACGATGAAACCGTTTGGGGTTGGAGTGCTTGGTACGGAGAGCCGAGGGGCCCCAGAGAGATACGTGGGGATCAGAACTCTGGGAGAAGTGTGAGCTGCTGGAAGTTTGCAGGAAGAATCAGAGAGAGCTACGAGCTCAAGCGGCAAAAGTGCCCAACGAAATGAGAGCTATCAAAAATCGTCGATTTGATCTCGAGGCTCATATAGCCATTTTTGATGCTAACACGATCTTGAGATGATCCTTTGAGTGTTAATATCAAGGCCGATCAAGGGCAATGTCATTGTTTTAAGATACAGACGTTTAAATAGTAGGCTGAAACAATCAAACAGGTTCAAATTGATTCAAGCAGGCTTGAACATTCAGGCTCTAGCTATATGAAATGATCAATTGATGAAAAAAGCTGCGTGGTAGTGATTTAAAGGCTGTCTATTCTGAAGCTGAGTAGATAGCACTTAGAGAACACTCATTGTCTGAGTAGACTTAGATTCTACAAGTCAATGTACTTCAAAGACTAACATCACATCGCATACGAGAGTAGAATCGAACACAAATTATAACAAGTATTTCGAGGAAGGAAACTTTTCTATTGCACCTAATGTTTCCGCTAACTTTATTCCATTCCCATTGCGATATCTCTAACCACAACAATCATATGATTGCCACCCTAGCTAGCCATAAACCTCCATGCGCAATTTAACTCATCATCTCCGTGACTCGAGCACAATTTCACCGAACAAACAAATGGTGAAGAAAAGAATTCCGTAAAAGCAATCATGATTTTTCTTAATTTGCAATGACTTCTCAAAATAACACAACCTAGACAAACAATCGGTGTTGTGAGAGCCGAAATATGAAAAAAGTAGAGGGGTTATCTTGTGGATCGACATCAAAGGCATTGATCATTTAATCGGTCTTAGTATAGGCGGCGGAATCGACACCTCCCTCGGGGTATTCTCTGTTGTATAGATTATCAGTATTGGCTCATTAGATGTAGGGAGAAAACAGTGGGAACTTACGGAAGTGCAACTTCAAATCTCTTCTCAACAGCCTTGAGAACCTCTTGATCTGCCTCGCTGCTGACAAATGAAATTGCAAGACCCTTGGTTCCGAAACGACCAGCACGACCAACACGATGAAGGTATGAGTCGGCATCAGGTGGAAGATCATAGTTGATAGCCAAGTTGATCTTGTTGACATCAATACCACGACCAAACACATCAGTAGCAACACAGATACGCTTGTTGAAATCCTTGAAGTCGTTGAAACGCTTGATACTACTTATGCGTCAGTGATGCACAATTTTGTTCATGACACGCTTAAACTTACCGCTCCTCTTGGCTGACGCCAGAGTGGATTGCAACTGATGGGAAGTTACACTCGCGCAAGAGCTTGTCCAATTCAGTGGCTCTAACTGTGCTCTTAACGAAAATGATGACTTGGTTGAAGGAAAGTTCATCAAGCAATTCATTGAGACGTCTATTCTTCTCTCTTTCCTCTAATTTGATGTAATATTGTTGTAGACCATAAAGGGTAAGCTTTGTCTCGTTGTCAATGTAGATTTCGAGAGGGTTCTGCATGAACTTCTTGCAAATAGGTCGAACTTCTTGAGAAAGAGTGGCACTGAACATCATCACTTGTTTTTGTGGTGGTGTAGCTCTAAAGATTTCCTGGACATCACGACGCATATCTATAATAATATTAACATTTTGCCCTTTGAAAGTTTTCGGTTACACTTACCAATTTGGTCCAACATCTTGTCGCACTCATCGAGAACGAAAACCTTGACGCTGTTGAGGCGCAAGTATTTATCTCGAACAAGAGCGTTCAATCGACCTGGGGTGCCGACGATGATGTGTGGGTGTGTCTCAGGATTCTTTAATACCTCAACGTCCTTGCTAATGGGAACACCACCATAGAAAACACCAATCTTGACATCGGGCATGAAATGGCAGAAGCGTTGGTATTCATTTCGAATTTGGTAAGCCAATTCACGAGTGTGGCACATCACAAGCACGGATGTTTCGCCAGCAACTACCTCAACTTGTTGTAGGGTTGTGAGGACGAAAACGGCGGTTTTACCGAGACCGGATTTGGCCTGGCAGAGGACATCTGTACCAAGAATCGCTTGGGGAATACAGACTTGCTGAACTGTAGTGATCGGACCGATGTTAGATTAAGTGTCCAAATATTCAATGAGGTGCAAGAGATCGCAAGTCCGTCCATCTACGCAAAATACACCCAAAATGCAACACCCATAATTTACAAATCGAAGTACAGGCCCGATGCTTGCCTCTAAAGGCGCAGATCATCATCAACCTTACACAAATGCAATAAGGAAGGCGTCGGATTTTGAGTCGATCCTGGAAGTCTCTCGGCATGCCACTTTAGACGCATCTCCTACAATCTTGCCAGCAATTATATCGCCGCTTTTTCTCGAGATTCTCGCCTTACGCATGTATTTGCCATGAATCCGAACTTTGAGTCGGGCCGGTAGAGACATTCCAGGACCGCTCGCAACTTGCTGAAGTATTGGCCCGAGAGCATTCATTCTTGCTTGCGAGATGGACGGACGCGCTGCGAGAAGGACAATGATGGAGCTTAGGGATGAAAGTTATGACTAACCCTCCGAAGGATGTTCGAATCCGCACCAGGAAATGGCTCGTAGAAGCTCCGGCTTCAATAAAAATTCGCGGAAACCAGTCGAGTGGATACCAACATAACTGCCCTTCTTGGCTGCAGCTGAGTTTCCAGATACCGTCAAATTTCCCGAGTCACCCTTAACACCTCCATTCGCGCCAGCAGCTGGTGCTGGTGCCTCTGTTGTTGCGAGCTCCTCATCGGAGTAATCGATCAAATCTTCTTCGCCGGCAGACATTTTGATGAAATTTAGTTAGAAGTCGGGTTTTTTGTTCAAAGGTAAAGTTGATCGCGAGAGTCGATCTTGGCCGTCGTTATTCTTGCTGAAATTGTTAGGAAGAAATTGAGAAAATTCGTGGCAAAACAAATGAATTGAGAGATAGATCGTGATGATCAAAGTCGTGGGAGAGAAGAATTGAGATGGATGGAAACAAAGTTGGTTGAAAGAAAGAAGCTGAACGCGACTAAGGGATTGCTTTGTCGGCGCGCGGCTCCCAATGTCCGCTAAAGATTATGTCACGTGCGTTGATAGCTTTGGCTCAAGTTTTCACGACAATTTACTCGTAGAGTACTCTTCAATCATTTGATTGGTTACTCCGTATATATTACCATTATTGGCTTGTTAGTTATCATTCTGGTTTTTTATAAATCGTGAATTATTTATATATCACGCCTTATTTCATATATTGAACTCCCTCTCCAGTCTGCGCCTTTGATACTATATGCTCATGTGTTATATCCATCGGATCTTGTGCTGATCAGGAAACCTGTTTGTCAAAGAGAACTTCAAACGTTACTTGCGTTCGCCTCAACTATTCTCCAATCCAATTTTGGGCCAAAAAGCAGTACGATGGCCAAACCACCAGCTGCAAAAGGAGTATCTAAGGTCCCCAATAAAGTCTTGTACAGTAGAATATCGTACCTATATCAAGCAGCGACCTATTTGGCTGTACAAGACAATGAGAGTCAAAAACAATCAACCAAGGGGGCCCTTTCAGATTCTTCAATGGAGGACGTTATGCAGCGTGACCCCAAGATAGAGGCCAATCTTCCAGGGTCATGCCAACCACTCTCCCGTCGATTGATATCAGATCTTCGCTCTGTATCTCTGAAAGGACTAATGCGTATGTCCCCCGACATGAAGCACTCTATTTGCAAGAACTGTCAAACTCTGTTGATGGAGGGAACGACATGTACGGTTCAGATCGAGAATCAAAGTAAGGGAGGAAAGAAGCCCTGGGCTGATGTATTGGTTCGAAAGTGTAATACTTGTGGACTTGAGAAAAGATTCCCATTGGCAACAGACAGGCAGCCAAGGAGACCACGAAGATCAACTAAAGAAGACCAGCCAAAAGAAGCTTTGCCACGAACAGCTTCATGATTTGCACCATCTTGAATGCTATACTAGACGATAAGAGTACAAATTAGCCCCAAAGACTCGGCCATCTTGTAGGCTCGCACTGCTCCATAACTTCAAACTGAACATCTATCTCGGAGTAGCTTTTGAGGAAGTTGGCATACAAAAGGCTTTGCGAGATGTGCTGTTCCAACACGCCGTTATACCTCCATTGCAAATTACTGTGACAGGCCAACAACATGGTTTCGTACGTTAATGTTCCGTCTTCTAGCTATATGAGCTAATTCGGCTAAATCAGTAATATGTATCTCATCTGCGCTGTCAGTTTTATACAAGGAGCCGACTCAATGACTTTACATCTGCGATCGCGTACATGTAACTTCTGTGGTCCTCATATTCAGTATCGGCAGGTTGGGCGAAGTACTCTCGGAGTGTTATCAGCCTCGTCATCAAGGGAAGATACCAATTCGAAGCTTATGTCATGCACCCCCAAAATTGCATTCTATTCTGGTCATCTCATCAACGAATCCAGTCATGTATCCACACTTCGTTAGCTATCCTAGCCTACACGCAAACACTGGAAGTGACCTGTACCCACTACCTCCTAGAGAAATGTATTCAATCTAAATCTAAAATCAAGACAAAACAATACATACATTCTTTTCAAATTAGTTTCATCCTGAGTATTTAAGCCATTTCACTGAACACCCTCAATCGATTCAACTGCGGTAGGCTTGGGGTAGTTCTAGTGAAGCCATCACCTTAGAACTTCTAATTTCTGGTGGTTGGATGCAGGGCCTTGCCAATTACCGGATGCCTCAGTTTGAGAACTGATGAGGTGCAAGCCTGGGAGTAGCTCTTCCCAACATATAAGTCGAGAATTTTCCCCGTGCCTGATGCATATGCGTGTTTGTGTTTCTCCAACCGTATTCAGATCTTCTACTTTCCAAAAGCTTCCTAATACAAGCCCGTCAAGGCATCGCTAATGCACTTTCTTGGTTTTTTTGACGATGAACTACAGAAGAACTGTTTGGTGAGTATAACTGCTCTCTTCTTTGTCTGCTATGTGACCTACGAAATAAATCGCACACCAAAAGGACATGCTCGTATCAAACCTGAGAGGCCATTTGATTCCCCAACTTGAATTCAGACATCGAATAGAAGCTATTTCGCACCTTTCGTGTCTGTGTATGTAGGCAAAGAACTGACGTCGGCCAGGTAAATGAGCGATACGATCATCGCAGTTCGTAACAAATCCCCACAAGATATCGCAAGAAGCTCAACTAATCTTAAGGATGGGAGGTCGTTGTTACTACCACGACAAGGAAAGCTCTGAAACATACGCCAATGGAAAAGGGTGGCCTTTCTATATCACCACTAGTAACGAAATAAGAGAATTAACGAAATAAGAGAATTTAGCTCCATTCGAACCACGTATCATCTATGGCACGAATGATAATAACATCGTGTACGCAGAGGGCGAAATAAATCATGAAAGGGCAGATGAGTGTGATCATGAACTTAACTATCAGAGCTGAGGTGAGCTGATAGACGACTATGCTCTCAAAGTGCCATGGAGAAATTGAGATCGCCAGAGTTACTTCTCCATGGTATGTAACTAAAGCGCAAGAGATAATGGCTAAAGCTCAGTACGCTGACCGTAAAGACCGTAACCTTAACTATCTGAACGTTGAATTAGATAGAGAGAGAGAGAGAGCGAGAGCGAGTCGTAGATCATGGATCGGAAAAGATTAAATATCGGAGATGGGCGCTAAGATTAAGAAAGCTGAGCAGAAGAAGGAAGAAAGACAGATAAAGAGCATTGTTGAGATCAAAGTTAGACATTGCAAAGATTAGTATCGAAGAGCCAGTGATGCCTCAACGCACAATTTCAAGATCTCATTTCCCTAGAGAACCTAGCTAGCTACGCTACGAGCGGCATTGAGTAATCATCAAGGATGAGCTGTTCATACCTCCTTCAACACTACGCATAGAAGAGAAAAGGGGCAACAAGAGACGCGGGAAAAAGACGGCAATGGTAGCTCAGCTGATCAGCCAAGTCACCCCGGAAACAAGCGACGAACGGTGCGAGAGACTCATGAAGCTCATGCAAACCTAAATTTGAGCATTGAAAATTAGATGTGAGGTATTAACTTAAGCCTAGGGAACAATTCGATTGTCAAACCTAGATTGGTAGAGTAGCGTTCCTGCTCGTGATGCATGTGAATGCTTTGGGGTAGAATGACGGTCCCATGAAATAATAGGTCGGATCCGCCCTCTTGCTAATATAATATGAATGAAGCCTCCTGAAGTCGTACGAATCGCCTCCTAAACTTTTGCAGGCCAATCACTCTGCAAGAGCTCAGGTAACATGGAAGAATGGTACTGTATATAGGATAGCTTGTCAACCCAGGCGCGTGTTCTGATCCAACCCTCCCGGTATGCAGTGTAACTTTGGGAGCATCGAAATACGGTCATCTTTATCAATAATAGGCGATAGCTGAAGGGAAGATCTACCCATCCTCCAAATGGGAAGTCAAGATTCAATCAATGGCTTCTACGCACTCCATCATAAGTTCCTCTGCGTAAGCGAAGAGGTGGTCAGGATTGGTATTTGGTGAAGATTTCTGAGTAGCTACTCGTATCAGTATAGATAACTTTTCAGCCTGACTTGAATGATAATTCAACGATATTCGAACGATCAATGATCAAGGTAGTTTTGCTACAATACTACTTTTGTATTTTTCAAGTAAAATGATTGCGACCGTTGCACCATTTTAGTCCCCTCTTACTCTCACTCTCTTCTCAGCCGCGAATGTCACCACGCTACCACATTATAATATCCATAGCACAACAGTCAAAAGAAAATTTCGCGACTCAATATTCAGCATCGCATTAAACTCGCGAAATTCACCTCTCGATTGAAATATCTGCCCTAATTATCCATATTTTCAAAGCATTCATGGTGTCGCAAACCTATCCAGAACATTGCGCATATCCTCGATCCAAAAGCTGTAGATGACAGGATAGATACGATGTAATTAGTTCCTATAAGATAGATAAGTTTTTCCGCGAAAAGAAAAAATAGTTGCGCAGGAAATCAGTTCATCTCAATGGTGTAATAACACTTATAACTTTCGCTCTAATCAAGCGTAGATTAGTCTTTCGCCCTAGGGTATGTCATAGGGTTAGGCGAGTTATGTATCCTGGCTGGTAATAATTATTGTTCGAAAGTCATGGGGAGTAAGGTCACTTTATGAAAATAGAAAGGCGAGGGGTGTTATGTGTATATATATGTATCCGATAAACCTCAGCTCGGCATATTAGCCGCGAATATATCAGCCCTGAGATAAAGACGAGTCGAAGAACTCTGTTACCGAGAGCGAGGGTGATCGAAATGACCTGAAGTTAGCCTCGCAACTTGGAATCGGCAGAGGTGTCTAGCGAAATGGGGGCGAGACAAAGATTTCGACGATGTATAGGGTGACAAATGCAATGAAGCCGATGGCGAAGAAGAAGAAGAAAGATGGAATACAGATGAAATATCTTATGAAGGTGATGAGAATCGCTATAAACCCATCCATCATTATCATCTCAGGTGTTGAGCCTAGCATTCCCACCCCGGTTGAAATCAGTCAACACTGAAAGTCGGTGGTCAAAGCGAGGGAGAGATGATGTGAGTAATTTGAGAGCCATATATGGCAGGGAGGACCTGAAACTGTACATGAAATTCAGATAGAGACTAACTCCAACAAATAGCAAGAGTTTAGAAATCAACATAGAAGTGGGAGTAGAACAAAAGGCATACCACAAGCGAAGAGGACTGGAGGGTGAATCTAAGGCCTCGGTATATACACTCTCATATCCACTGATATGAATGTAGCTTCATCGTGATGATTCCATGCTAATAATAGTTCAAGTTCCTACATCAAGTCCCTACGTCAAGAGCTGAATTGGCACCACCCACCTGTGAGGCCCTAATGTGGTATAGCATTTTCCACTAGTAGTAAAGCTAGACTTCGGTGCGGATCGTCACTAGTCATGCAAGCAAGGCAGCATTGACTCTCTTCTCTGCTGTGTAGTAGGTGGCGAGATGGTAGGAGAACATTAGGAGATATCTAGTTCTGAATCAGCTTGGACGGGGAGAATATATGGGCTACCCATGATTACCTGTACTTGCAAGCATCAAGGGTGTTATTTCAAATGTAGAGACGTGCAGCAAAACTTTTGAGACTCTCAGCATCTTACCTCATTCCTAAACTTGCAAGCATCAAGGATATTATATACCAGTCTAGAGACATGCAACAAGAGTCTGTAAAGACTTTTATTGGTCTCTTGAATATATAGTCAAGTAATAGTAAGTAAGCGAACAATTCCAAAGGTAGGATCTGTTCTTCTACTAGTATGCTCTAAAGAAAGGCATTCTATTAGAAAATGCAATGTGTGAAAGAACTCTGAGACTATGATTAAGCCAAAAGTGCAAGTAGTGTTGGCTTTCAATAAGAGATATTGAGTATATTGAATTTGAAGAGAGACTAACTAGGCTCGAGGAGATAGCCGAGCGGTTTGAGAACGGTCTAGACGTAGATTGTAAGAAGTTGTTGGAGGAACGAATTGCAAAATCGGAGTTTGGGAGAAGACTATGCAGAGCACAGTATGCAAGAAAAACTTTAGAGGAATCCAAGGACAGGTTGAAGGTGGTGAAGCGAGGGAAATACTTTATCATCTTGATTTTAATTTCAAACATATGCGATTTAGGCCCCAGAGAGACCCAAGGATCGTCTAAAGAGAGCAATGAAGTGAGGAAAATATCATCTTGGTTCCAATCTTGATCCTCTTCGATGTTCATTTGCTTTCTTCTCACCACATGGTCCAATGAACCATGAAGCGAGCATGAATGTTGAAGAGGTCTTGTCTAATGAGCTCGATGAAGCAGAATACTGCACGAAACCATGTAGGTTACTAACTCAATCAAATCCACCGACCATCGACAGAAACCAAAGCCCAGACACTACTTGCTTAAAGTTCCGAGGCAGGCAAATCGGCCTCAACTGCATCTGCTGACCGTAATGATCTTCCCGATCTCCTCCGATTGACTCTATCCGCCAAATAACCCGTCCAGACCACTTCCCATAGTTTTTTGAACTCAATCAGCAGTTCTTTTTGATGTTCCTTCCGAAGTTCCATCTTCTCGACGCCGCTCACGTGATTACCCAATCTCTCAACCAGTTCTGCGGCCCAGGTCTTTACAGCTTCGAGACCCTCCGTATTCAGTTCAAACCCCATTGAGTTGATCAAAACTTCTCTTGCTAGACATTCTACTCGACTCCTCCATTCCACAATCTCACTAGTGATCACCTCCAAGCGATCGTTGTCAACTCTCCTCGTAATATAGTTGATAAACAAGCTCTTGAGCCGATTTCTGAGAAGATAAGATTGCTCCACCAAGCTCAGCAACTCATGGGGCGGCTCAGAAAAAATTTCGGTGTTGTGAAAATATGGTGTGAAGCCATACTTGTGCCCTTTACACTGAGGACAAAGAGGAGCTCGTGTAGGATGAGGCGGAAGTAATTCGCGAGAAGCTGATGACGGTTGAATAGATGAGCCACTTGTGTGTTGTATTTCGGACATTGAAGGGGTTGAAGGTATCGTTGATGTTCCATCTAATTCGCACGAGGAATTTGCAGGAGAATAGAAAGATGTGATCTCGGCTTGGCAGACTCGTGGTCCGAGAGGATAATTACAAGGATTGTACACTTTGGTCAAGGAATGAAGCTCATGTCCATGAGGTGGTGATGGAAGGAACTTGGGAGATTCAAGATTCGAGGCTGAAACGTGGTTGGACATTGGGATGCTCAAGGTTAAAAGTGTCGCAGTGTAGATAAGTTTTTGAGTTGATCTTTCGGAATATCGTATTCGAGGTTGTTGGTTGTTAAGTGGAGGAAGGAGGGAAGGAAGGCAGCGTTTAACTCATAAATTCAGGAAAAAGATTCTATTTAGATGTATTTATCTATATCTAATGATAAAGGTAGGAAAAGGATATATGTATGTGTAGATAGATGGATGTATAAAAAGGCGCCAAAAGGAAGCAAAGGAAGCAAAGGAGAAAGAGAAGGTTCGGTTCTTGAAAGAAGGAGAGGAGAAGGAGAAGGAGAAGGAGAAGGAGAAGGAGAAGGAGAAGGAGAAGGAGAAGGAGAAGGAGGAGAAGGAGAAGGAGAAGGAGAGAGTGAGAAGTTGTGAGGTTGTGAGGTTGTGAGGGTGTGAAGTTGTGAAGTGTGAAGTATGAAGTGAGAGTGACTATGAAAGCAAGGCAAAGTTCTATTTTGGCGAAATTCACCTATAGCTACTCCTTCGTACTTCATGTAACCTACTCGCAAAGAAGATGAGATCAATCAATATTTGGTCTTCCAAGACGATGACAATGACAATGACAACATTATCGTATTGGTATCCAACTCAATGCCACCCTCTTTCGACAGTTTGTGCACATTGGTATTTATAGGACTCTGAGTAGAACAACAATACTGTAATGGCCTGGTGAGCTTACTTTATCTGGATGATCCGTGATGGATGTCGTGTTTTTGTGTTGGAGCAGAAATCTTCATCATGCACCACATCCAGAAGGCGGTCTATCAAATTATCTGGCAGAACTCTATCACTCTTTTGGAATTTCAAGACTTCCATCCATAATTACATTCTCATCTCACATCTAACATCTCACAACGAGGAGGGATTCAACTCGAGATGGCACCCGAAATGGCTTCAAGATATACTGCCCCGAAGAAGCGCAAAGAACCTCCACATTCATCGACTAACGGTAGGAACGATTCTGGAAAAGGTCGAGCCATGAAGCGTAATAAGACATTGGATGCGAGATCCATCATGACTCAAACGGCCGACGCTGCTCTCAAGAATGGAGACCTAGACTTGCAATCGTTTTTGAACGCGCGGGAATATGAGATAAAGGCATTGGAAGATGGCATGCAGAGGTCAAAGGGAGCTTTATCCACTAGGGCATTTCAACAAGTACCGCGGGATATGAGAAGGAGAACAGCAAGTCATAATGTGAAAAGAGTACCAAAACGTCTGCAAAAGAGAGGTGCAAGAGAGATGAAAGAAGACAACACACCGACGGTCAATGCAAGCAAAAGAAGACCAGGAAGCTCAAGAGGGCGCATTCGTGCAGAAACAGCCAAGAAGTTGGGTATTTTGGCAGACAAGAAAAGAGCTGCCAAGGGTACCACTAATGCTGCAGGAATCACAACTAGAGCTGCAAGGCCAAAACTACGGAAAAATGCATTGAACGATCCTCCAACCCCCCCGTCGAAGTATCGAAAGCGACAAATTCACAAAACATGGTTACCTACTCATTTATGGCATGCGAAGAGGGCGAGGATGACGGCCCCAAAAGAGCCACTTTGGAGGATGGCTATACCCCTCAACTCAACCGAAAAATCATACAGACCAACACATAGAGCAGGGGGAAGTAGAGGAGCTGTAGCCTGGGATATGAGTTATATCAGTACTGTTGGTCTTAGGGGTTCAAAGGAATCTCTTGGAAAGGTTCTTTTGGCCATGGGAATACCAGAGGCGGACATAAATGCGGCAAAGGGGGCAAAGTGGAGAGCGGGTAGAAGAAGCTGGAATGGATGGCTTAGCAGAGAAATGAAAGAACAAAAAGTAAAGATTGGCCCTGCCGTCGCGTTTTGGGATATTCCAACAGAAGAAGTCTCAGATAGCAATGCTACCAATGTATCGAAGAAGTCAATAAGACAAGTCTTTATCAGAATTCACCCTTCTGCATTCCTTGAAACCTGGACTGAACTTTTACGCCTGTCAAAGTTGCAACATCCGAATGTCCAGCTCGAAGATCTTCGCTTTGAGATGGGGAGCATTGAGATAACCGGTCCTGGTTCAACAGAAGCTTTACTGGGTATACTTCATCCATATCACCAATCTGAAGATGATAAAGAACCACATGCAGAAACATTTACTTCGTTGGCTGGTGTTACCAACCCTGCATCTTTACCGGCTAATTCTATACTATCGTTTTCTATAATGGATCCCAGACTTCGCTATCCACCTCGCAAGCTTGAACTTCCCGACCCTGGCAACGAGGAAGCCACTTTTAGTTTGATGGAGATGTTGTCTACTTGGCCTGCAGATAAGTCACCTGCTTCATCACCTCTATTTGATCGAGACCTACGATATAAAGCCACTCGTCTTCCTTCACAGAAGGCCGTGAATCGTCGCAAAAGCTTAGCGCCACCAGGCACCTTTCCTTCCATCTCAGAGTGTGATCCTTCTATACCGATCATACTCTTCACATCAAGGATGTCGCAGTCCTCGGCAGCACAAGGCAGCTGGACTCTACTCGCTCCATGGAAGTGTATACTGCCTATTTGGTATGGCTTGATGCACTTTCCTCTGTCATCTGGCGGTAATCCACGCTTTGGCGGTCTGCAAGAGTTGAGACAATCATATTTTGAGCATGGAGTTCCATGGTTCCCAGCTGATTATCCTGGAACGAATGCTGGCTACGCATGGGAGGTCAAACAGAGAGAGAAAAGAAAGCGAGAATGGGATAAGAGGCCGAAAGGCAAGAGAGTCGAATGGAAATCTCTTGATCTTGGCGGTGGAAGGAAAGGGGAACTTGGATTGGGCTGGGCATGTGACTTCGAGAAAGTGGCCGCCAACCTGTCTACACTCCCTCACAGTGAACATGGTAATTCGATTACAGGTGATGAGCCAGAAAATACTGGCGAGTCTAAGGATGAAATAGTAGAAAATCCTTTCAGCCAACTCTGCAGCGAGGCATTCTCTTCCTTACTCTCATCTCCCGCCACAGATCTTCCAGCAGCAACTGAACTTACCACTATCCGCCTCACACTTTTGACTCGTGGTGTCGCTAACCCCGGTGCTCGCATCTATCGTCTTCCAGCCGGGCCAACTGCCAGTGAAGGTTCCATAAACTCTTCCTCCACTGTCCCTGCCACACTCCGTCAAGAATGGCTTTCCCTCGTTCCCGCATCCCTACACAAGAAACCGCCACCTAACCCCAAAGCCAAAGACCTAAGAAATATCGGGAAAATTCCATTCGACACACCACTTCCCCAACGTGTTCAACTACTCGCCAAATCCTTCTTGCAAAAGCCCCCATTACAATATCCGAAGGAGAAGAATGATATGGATAATCATCCAATCGTTCCTGACGAGGGGGATCTTGTTGGCTTTGTAACTACAGGGGAGTATAACTTGGCGGAAGGGAAAGGAATTGCTCTTGGGTCTGTTTTTGCAGCGGAGATTCTGAAGGCTGTGAGGAGTGGGGGTGTCAAAGAGGGAAAGTTGTGTATCGTGAGGAATGCGGGTGAGAGCATTGCGAGATTGGCAAGGTGGGATGTGGTTTAAATGTTTTGTTATGACGGTGTTAGTAGCGCCCGTTAGAGCTGATAGTATACTGAATACGCATACGCGCCGTCAGCAATGAACATTTATAATCTAAATTGCCCATCGGCTGAATTAACAACAGTAATTGCTTCAATCTGGAATGGTTCGTTTTTTTAGACGATGGAAAGCTGGTGTATACATCATTTATCGTTCGTCCATGCTTCAAGCGCCGCCTCACTTTCTTTACCACGTCAAGGTAGTAAATTCCCAGCAATGACACGAGATGGTAAATACCAAAGCCGTTCACCAACGAGAAAGGTGTTGAATTTAATTTGTCACGGCACATGGTATCTATCTATATTTTCCTGGCACCTACACTATCTGTAGTCATTGGCTTGGAAAATATGAACACTTCAATAAACGAGCCTGATTTTTCCTTCCGTTACTCATCATGTACGAGGAGTTGATATGGGCCTATTCTTGAGCATCCAGCGAACGTTGAGCGGATCCCATTGGGGGTTTTAACCCTGGCCTGGATTGCCATGCAGCGGGGTTGTGATGGGCTGCTGAGCGGTACCCAAGGAGGGCTGGGAACAAAAATGGATATTTGCGGGTTGTGGATTAGGGGTTGTGGGTTGTGGGTTGACGGCTGATATTGGTTTTGTTTGGTCTCTGGATGTGGGTTCGACGATGTATACCATGCGTGGACGGGTAACTTGTACTTGATATGTTAACATTGGGTGGTTCCTTCTCTCCCCCCTTCGAATATTTAAGAGGTATGAGTATTTAGGTACACAGAAAGAAAGGCTTGGGGTACAGATGTAGATGGCTAAATGGTCTAGGTTCTGACTCCATGTTGGTTGGTGTATGGATGCCAACCCTTTTCCTTTCTGAGACTTGGACTATCTGATATGATGATATCACAATGGGGATCTTGGGAAGGATTTGGTGATTTATTATACGTAGGTTGAAATGTTTTTGCTTCCGGGCTGCAGGTCACTGAATGTTACGTGGTTGATGGGCAAAGTACTGGAGTTACATGAATGGTGGACGTGAGATGGCAGTGTGATTTGAGTGGAGGGGGAGAGTATCTGGATTTGGGGGCGTTAGAGGTACCACGCGCCGTACAATTCGACGTCAAAGGGTTGGACGGTTCGGAGACGACGGCCACGGACGCTTGGGATATGCTAAAAGAATTATGGAAACGGATCTTTGGATACTTCCAGGGAATGAGAATGAGCGCATACATTTTGGTGGTCGATTGCGGTGTTTTGACTATGAATTGGATGCATATTCACAACTCCGGTCTTGAACCTTTTATTCCGATAATAACGATATTGAATCTTCATAAATCAGACGAGATATCCTTGGTGATTATTTAAGAAGTGAATACCGCCATGGCTAGATGAGATGAGACGAGGTGGTAAGAATGTTCAAGTCGTCGTTACACAATCAGAGCAGATGCGTTAGCCGAACAATACGCTTGGGGGAGAAAAAAAAAGTAAAATTGAAGGTTGAGTGGAAAACAATGCCACTACCAGTAACTGATATCATAGCAAGAACTAGACTTCTATGAAATCCCAAGCAGTTCCCTCCCCATCCGTCTCCACCAACTCCGTATCATCACTCCCAATCTTCATCTGCCGAAATTTATCCCCATGCAACATCAGTAAGAGATGTCCACCCGACGGATGAGCCCTCGTGCAAAACCATTCGTGATTTCGATGATGGTGAACCTTGCAGTGAAATTTCCTCTTCGCATCATGACCAAAGAATTGTCCAGAGACGCAGTTGCGGAAGCCAAGCCAGCCATCGCGCTCTATACATTCCCAGTGATACCCGCCGGCTCGGGGAACACTGGGAGATACTTGGAGGGTTCCCTCTTTGAGAGTGATCACACCACCACGGTTTCGGTCGCGAATCATAAATGTTTTGCCAGCGTAAGGAACTGTGTCGCGGGGAGGAGGGCGGGAGAAGAAATCTTCGGTCATGGCTGTGTGAGTAGGCGTGTTAGAGCCTGATGTAAAAGAAGTCGTTTCGGCAATCGAAGCGGCATTGTCTTCATATCCGGTTTCAATTTTGGGTACGCTTCTGACGAGACTAGGAATATCAAGTAAGGTGAGGTGCAATTGCGACGGGCCTTCAATTTCAATCCTCAAAACATCTTTCCATGGTGCTTTATTTGGCTCGTCTTTGGGGTCGAGATCTAGAGTCATAGCCTGACCAACAGCAGATGGTAATTCGCCAATATGATTGAGAGATTTCTGAAATTTCTTGATGATGGCTTTTTGTGAGGCGGGCCGTGAGAAATCTGGTATCAATCTGACTGTGAAGGAGATGACTTCACTGTGTCGTAGAACGATTTCTGTAGAGTATGAAGGAAGTACACCCCAACCTCGTAATGCGTTTGACCCACCCGGAGAAATGTTACCGGATATAATGAGGTTTGAGGATGGTTCCTCGCGGTAAAGACTATAATTGCGCAGTCTAGCAATAACCTCCTCGGCATATGGATCTTTTGAAGGGGAATTCATGTTGAAGATAGGAGGTGCCTATGGTCTAGGAGAAATGCCTTGCACGTTGTAGTACAAAGACGCTCCAACCCCGACAAGAATCAGTTCATTAAATATCGGCAGATGAAAGCAGAAAGACCTCAGTATAACTTCTGGGTGCTTGCTCTTCTCCGAGTAGTTTCTTTTCCCAAAACGATTGTTGTTCTGCTCGAACATCATGATAGAGGTTTACCAAGGCTCCGTTTGCCTTGCCACGTGTGGCTGTGCCTCACGCACACTTGTGGAGGTTGCACTGCATACCTATGCATCCTGCCACTCCAATGAGAAGATTGATGATTTATCTTCACATTCGATTAGTGAAGTGATTGGTTGGTAGAGTCAAATTCCCAAAAATTGCTGGCGACTTGATGCCAGCCACGTGCTAACCTGCACTACTCGCTTAGTGACCCAGTCAAAATCGGATAATCGGATCATTCTCGGCAACGCCCAGAGCTTGTTGGAGACCTGCACAGGCTGCACTCCGTACTCCGTACTCCGTAGACTTTCAGAATCGACTCCGTCCAAGTCCGGCAATCCTTCCTTGTTGCTATTTATTCCTTCTCAAACATTTGGTTTTCACTCAAAGGCTAATTTGCGGTGCTGAACCTAATTCCAAGATCTGCAATTACAAATTTACAATGCGTATCGATGTGCTTCTTGTCTATACAATTCTTTGCTTGTCATCAAGGCTTTGCACCACGTTGCCATGTTGCAGGCCCATTGTTTTTGAAGTTCCTTGACTCATGCCTACTCGGGGGTCAGATCCTGGAATTCGGAGGATTGAAGTGTTGTAAACAACGGAGACTACAGTCGCGATTAAATGCGAGTACAGTATTACAGAACTAACTACATGCTCCTGCTCAGAATGTTGGTTGATCTATCCTTTAGTAAGAAACGTTGTCTCACGAGCAGTGACAGCATGAAAGAAGCTAGCTGTACTTCGTTTCTAATGTCCATGTAAGTTTGACGTTATAACTAGGAATCTACACTGTTTGCCTCGACTTCCCTCCTACTTGAATGCGGAGCAAGAGACGGACCTTACCTTTCATTGTCAAATCAAGGTGGTCTTCTATTACACCTTACACATCTGCGAACCGAAACCTATTTTAGTCCCAGTCAGCTTTTGGAGCAGAACAATCATACAGTCTTTCGTCAAACTGGGATGCCGTGTTCAACTGTTTCATCTCAATATGCCATGAGTAGTCTCTGTTGCGAGGTAATTTACTCACGTGCACCTTGCTCGGTCAACCCAAAATGCAGCTTGTGCACAGCCATATTTACAGAGAAGCTTAAGCATCTCCGCATAAGATGAGTTCACGGCACATATCTTGCCAGCTGGCTTGACCGCGGGACACGGGTGTTGTGATTCGTTGATACCGCGTTAAGCTATAATACCATGAACCTTCGTCTATCGTAACTCGGGAGTCGGGGCCAGCTTGCGCGCCTGTTGCTAGCATTCAGCTTCTGATTGATTGCTCTACGCAGTAGACGAGCTGATAGCCTAATACATCTACCAGAAGCTATTTACCTTGCGAAGATCCTCAAATCTGAAGCTAGCCAAATTAATTGTCTCAATTAATATGGGAACACCCTCCCATGCTGTTTCGAGCGTTTGATCTAACAGTGGATTTTGATAGTCATTCCGCAATTCAGGCTGATGCTTGATATACATATATTATTTTATCTTAAAATATCTGGCCCCCCAAATACACTGGACGAAGTTGAAACTTCCAGAAAACTCGAAATTCAACGTCTCGATGTCGCCGCCTGATCAGTCGTTTACCTTCTTCTTAAAACTTCCTGTCGAGCTTCGTTTGATGATATGGAATTATTCCATATCTCCTCGCGTCATAGAAGTCCAATACAACTACACTCAAAACTCCTGCATATCAAAGGATGTCCCCTCCCTACTCCTCGTTTGCCGCGAAGCTCGAGCTGAAGCTCTTCAAAGATATGAGCAAAGCTTCGGTACTCGTACGAAACTCAAATCGGCAATATATTTCAACTATGAGCTTGACACTGTTATCTTCGATTGGAAATCCTTTCGAGATAACTATGTAAGCAACTGTATGCGTTACGAAGAATGTCGTCGAATCAGACGCATCCGTATTCTGTACAAGAACCTAGAGCTTCTAATCAACAACCAAATGCGAGATTTATACGCATTTACGGGACTCGAAGAACTCTCCATCTCAGGATGCTGTATGAAAGGTGTGGAGTCTAAAGAAGATCCAGAATTCGTTCTGATCCCGTTAAGATTGGAAGGATGGTTACTGGAAGGGGGCGTGGATTCCGCGAATCTGACGAATGGTCGATTGATACCGAAACTTTTTTGTCTGTGTCAAAAACTAAAAGGAGTCTTGGATGCTGGAGGACAGAAGGAATCGCTTGAGGCATGCTTGGTTTCGAGAATGGAATGAGTGGACCGCGGTAGCTGAAGTCTTTTTAAAGGGGCCACGGAAGCCTTGGACGAGTATTGACAGGCACTTATAAAGATCCAGTAGAAGCGGGAGTATGCTGCTCAAACTATCAGTGAGCAAATCTTTCGACATCTTGTACTTCGACTTCGAGTCTCCAGTGTCATATCAATCGACTTCTTACTTAATAGTAGATCAGATACCGAGATCAAGGACCTGGTGGAGGTGGTCATATCTGGCTAACGGCACTTCGAGCATTGGAATATGAACTCTGATTTGTAGATACCATTCAACTCACATCATTCAAGGTCTCGAGACAGGCTCACCTGGCCTAGATATGTCCTGTGCGTCGAAATAGCGTGACTGGTCAAACTCAATGAGAACTATTCATCCTGAGTGTTGGGAACTGAACTATCCATGTCCCTGTGCTATTATTGTAACCAGAAATTGGAATTGAGATGAGAATAAACCGATGCAGCATGCAGCATAGAAAAATGCTAGCAAATGAAGTGAAGAAAACGAGCCGGTGAACCTGTCGCAGACAGAATATCACAATATCACCATTTCACACTTTCACATGGTCGAAAACCCAGAGATATGACGGAAAGCTTCTCTTCCTCACATTCAATGTGATCTCACCCCAATTGGTAGGAAGTGGTGATAGAAATCAGAAATTCTAATAAATTTATCATGGAAGTTGAAGGATTGAGCCATTTTCACCGCCTTTCGGCAGAATGATGTTTCCAACCTTAACATCTTCCAGACCTTCTCAACCACAAGTGATTTGCGCAATTCCATCCCGAAAGACACTCCCATAACTTTCATAGGATTTATCCCAGTTGTTTTTGGAGTTATTTCACCATATTTATAATGCCCAAGGAGAAGTCTATCAACCCCGCCCAGGCCCAGCGCAAAGCTGAAAAGGCAAAGGCTATCAAAAAGGGTACCGACTTATCATTCAATCTTCCCATGATGATGATGATGATGATGTTGGCTTGAGTATATTACTAACATACATACAGGCAAGGCATCTTTACAAGCTCAGAAGAATGAACGATTGGCTAAAAAGAATCCACAACGCCTACAATCTCAACTCGATGATCTCAAAAAGATAGAAGCCTCGGGTGGGAAACTCACAAGCCATGAACGATCGCTTGTCGATGGGTTAGAAAAGGAAATAAAAGCCGTGAACAAAGCGCGAGAAGCCTTGGGTGATGCCGCGCCCCAGTTCTCGCATTCGAGGGGTGGGTTTGGTGGGGACAGGGGAGGGAGAGGAGGGTTTGGGGGGAGAGGCGGTGCCGGTGTTTTAGGGAAAAGGAGAAGGGATGGGGGAATGGAGGAGGAAAGCAGCGGATCGGATGTCGAGGAGGAGGTTAAGAGGATACCAATGCCGAGGGATACACCGCCCCCGTTTCCGAAAGAAGTGCTGGATAAATGGTATGCGGCGCGAAGGGCGCGGTATCAAGCGCAGAATCAAAATCAAACTGGCGAGAGGAGTGGTGGCACAAATGCAAATTCTACACCATTGGGAGGAAAAGACCGCGGGGATTTTGGTAATCAGGATGCCGGAAGCGTTATGAAGGTGCAGCAGGAAGTCAAGACAGTATATGAAGCAAAACCACAAATAAGAGATCTGAGGAAGGAGGCTGTGGCTTTTGTGCCGACAGTAGTGAGGACTAAGATGCAGAAAGGGAAAGGAGAAGGTGGATTAATAGAGCCGGAAGAAATGGAACGACTAGAGAAAGAAGGTTATATTGCTGGCGGCGGTGGGAAAAAAGGAGGGGATGGGAAAGGTGGCCAAACAAACGTAGAGATGGAGGAAGTGGAGGATGAGGATTTTGCTTAGGTTGAATTATGAGTGTAAAGAGGATGTTGGTACGATGTACGAGATGAATGATACCCCTTCGAAATTGGACGCAAATTTATATCTTCAAAAGGCTACAACATTGGACAGTCAACAATCGTATTAGCAGCCCACCGAATCCATGAGAAAAATTCCATTGACGAGATTCAGATTTCTTCTTTTTAGAAGCAATTAGATTGGCCGAGGGTTTTAGCGTCCGTGATACGCCTGTGTAGGCACTTTTGAGCAATGAGGAGCTCTGCAAGGAAAAACCAGTCAAGCGACAATGATCCTCAACCCAACATCGTACTGCCACGAACTGAAAAGTTCTCATCTAGTTCCTGGCCATCTCCCGTTTGTTCTCTCGCCAATTAGCAATGTACCTACCTGTCCATACATCAATAGCGCTGTAGTTCTTCATACCCACTAGTAACCATCGTGCAAGAAGCTGCCGATCTCCAGCTGAGCTTCAAGCTTGCTCGTGGCAATGGTGACCCAGAGGATCCCCGACATGGAAAGACCTGCGGCAATCATGGCACGTATCCAGAAGGGCCACTGCTACTTGTTGATTGTTGACCAGCACCGCATCATCATGCTCTATTCGGCCGTCTTCCAGAACAAGAGGATATCTGGATCCACCTTCTTCATTGGGTTCTATACTGTAAACCATGCGGGACTAAGGATTTCCATCTTCATCATTGCTTTCGCATCCTCCTTCTGAGCTAGGCCAGCTCCTTGTGCCACGCTACTCGTACATGCCCAACTCGTGACTCGTGGACCGACAAATCCTTTTTAAATCATTGAGATCTCCTTACCGCCATGTTAGCATGCCATACATCCATCACGTGTCTTTCAGATTTAAGTCAGCTGTCAAGTCACATTTGGCAGATAGATCCTCGCTACCATGGCGCATTTCAAGGAAGCGAGCAAGCCCGCTTTCCCATCAGTTTTCCGAAGTTGGAGTGTAACTATGAGTTTGGAAATCGATCTGCCATGGGAGCCCTGAGCGTCTCGTGTATATTCTCGGATATGAGATAATTACCACTGGGATACTTGGACTATACCATATGTTACTTTCCATACATTAACTTTTTTTATCGTTCTTCGCTTGGTCTCTGTCATCGTGGTTTTCGTCCATCTCTGCTCGAGGTATGGATGGTTGCGTTCAGAGGGTTGGCTATCTCTGGATACCTCCGCTGTTTCATCGCGATACTTGCAGGATTTTCAAAGAGGACTTCCTAGAGTATCTATCCCCTTTGTCCCATACGCCTGACGCCCTGTTGCGGCTCGTGGGATGTGCAGTGTGATTGATATACTTCTTCTCCTGGGATTATCACCCCGATTTCCATATCGTTTATACTTCTCAGGGAGGGGGAGGGGGGAGTAGTTTATATTGTGTGTGTAACTACTATGGAATACAGAAGAGGATAGAGGATAGAGTGTTGTATATATGCGATAGGATAGCCTTGTAATGTAGGTAGTTGTACAGTTGATTTCAATAATACTTCAATAAGTCCCCTACCCCACATTCGGGCCACCCCCCCATTTGGGCCACCATTTCACA